>BGPT01002310.1:820-67637 GCA_003297045.1 Symbiodinium sp. clade C Y103 | reverse complement strand
TCCATCAGCTCTTAATGCTACGCTTTTGGACTTGCTTTTGGAACTTCCATCAGCTCTTAATGCTACGCTTTTGGACTTGCTTTTGGAACTTCCAACAGGCTCTCGGTGCTGCAGCCTTAACTTGTTGTTGGAACTTCCAACGAGTTGAGGCATGCTCTGCTCGGATTCTTCCAGAAATGCACGAAGATGCAATGGTCAGACATGTTTGTTTTACTGTAAAGTAAAAACATTATTCCCGAGCAAGTCAGCGCAAAAACCACACTGTTGAATGGAGACTTGTGGACTTGTGGAGTTGGATCAAGGGCATTAGCGTTACAATTGCCATAACCTCCCAATGGTGCCTCAAGTCACACATCTCAATGGTGACTACGCATGTGACACGCCGCACTAAAACCATGCGACGCCGGTAAGGACGGCGTTACAATGGTTATGGTTTGTTTTTGGGAAATGGATTCTACACCAAAATATGTACAGGTTTCTCGCCGGTTTGCCTGTACGTTTTTTTCATCTGGCTGGAGCAAGTGATGTGAAATGCCCAGGATTTCAATATTCAGACTTATAATTTGAAGCCACTAGGATCCAAACATCATGTGAGTGCTCACTGTGACTCTTGAACTTCATTGCTGTACATCCCTGGACATCCAGACATTTAATTGGCATGCTTGACGAAGCTCTCAGCTTTGGACCTCAGGACCAAGGGAAGCTGTTTCGAATCAGTGAAGACCTTCTTTAAAATCTACGTTTTAAACTTTCTAGGCGCAAGGGAACTGTGCTGGGGACGCTGGGGACACCTGGAACATGGGGCGCGTTGCTCAGGGTAATTATGATGGATAGGTATTTGGTTTCCAAAGCAGATGCAAGGCAAAGTGTTGGAATCCCAGATATGATGTGATCTTCTGCATTCTTGGGTACTGCTTCGAACATTGGCCACACTCAAAAAATCTATGTTTGAAAGGACGCAAAGCTACTTTCTGGCAAAGGCTTCTCACCCCAAAGAGTTGTTTACATGTTTGTCACTCAAGTGTATAGACTATCACCAAGTCCATTTACTCGTGCTGCTTTGTCAGAGTGAACGCAACTTCAACGTTTGAACAAGAAGAGACTCATTCTAAGAAGAGTGTCTTTAGTTTTCAAGGATTGATATCCCATCGCATGAATGTGGTCTCTGGACGTAATTGGATTCAATTGGATGCATGGATGTAGCTTCAGTGTTTTCTCGGTGAAGTCTGCCAGGTGTGATTCACACCATCAAGACCATACCCATCATCTTGCATCCGAGGAAGGGAGTGCAGCACCTTGACTGGGGGGGGGTGATGGCGTGTTCCAATTTGTTGCAGTTCTTTCATCATCTTTCTATCCTTGGAAGTGGTTTGGTTCTCTTGACTGCCGTAGACATTTCGGACCCTTCAAAGATTTCCAGCATTTTTTCCCAAGTGGTGACAATGGCACAGCAGAGACTATTCAAATGATTTGGGTTCCATGTCTCGAGTCACTTTTCCATTGAGGCCCTTCGCCGCCTTCAAAGCCAGGGACATGAGGATGTTCGCAGTAGGTGCATTGACCTCACCACAAGCGAAACATTGGAACAGACTAGGGCAGTAGAAATCATCATGTGTAACAAGAATACCCACCCGCATCTTTTTTCTTTAAGTGGCTGCATTTTGAAGACGTCGTCGGGGCTTCAGTGCTGGCGGAATATCATGATCGCTGCAGATGGTGTTATGTTCATGCAGATTGCTCAGATGCTCAGTGACTCCTGTCCCAAATTGAACACCATCTAATTCATCTCTTGATTTTTTTCCGGGGTCCCAGAGCTTGCGACACAATAAGCATTAGCAGTTCTCACCTGCAAAAAAGATATGACTTGTGGGGTCGGGGGTGCTAAGTCCCCTGTTCGGATCGGTGGATTGGGCGACCAAACCAGGTAGTTGAGTTCACTGAAGAATCGCACCCTGCGGTTGCTGCATTCTGAGGTTGGCCAAGCAAGATCATGTATTCCTACGAGAGAGACCGTGGGAAGCAGACTGGGTAACTTGGTGGCAGCAGTTTTGGGGATCACGGGGTCACCATTTCAATTGAGCCTTTTGAGATCTTTTGAGGCAATACCTGTAGGTCCTGTAGGTACTTTGGATTCTTGACACTCTTGACACTCTTGACAACACCCTTTTGATTTTGGACATCAAGCCTTTCGTGTTTGCCGTCCCTCCGGAAAAAAATTACCCCTTGTGTCCCTTGTCGCGGTGAATCAACGGCAAGACTACACCGGACTATGCCTCTACCTGCATTTGTAATGGAGGATCTGTCTAGTGTCGAAAGGTTGTTGAGGCCATTTGGGGCCTTCGCAGTGGAAAAAATCTGGGGTCATCGTGGAGACTGGAGAGACTAGAAAATATGCGAAAACCTCCGTCACTACAACTGTCTGACAGTTTCATTCCAACTGACCTTCACCTTCACATCAGATTCATAAGCAGTGGCCAACCCACTGCTTGGTTTTGATGTCTGTGCTACATGTTGCAGCAATTTCGATGATCGAACTGTAGCCAAGCTAAATGTTGTCCCAAAATCTTGGAACCCCATTCCATCACATGGTTTCAAACCTAATTTTCTGAATTCAACCTGGGGTATCCCCAATGTTGAAACAAGATCAGATGGTTGGGGATTGATGACATATCATGAATTATCCCGTTACATGTCCAATCCAATTTTATATCCCATCATACATACATATATATACATATATATATATATATGTATAGTTATATAGAGAAAGACATGTAATGATATGTATTTGTATGCGTATATACATATATATACACATTTGCATCCCATTAGATATTGCATTATATTCATACATTCTCATAAGATGGTTGGTTTTATCCCCCCCTCTCGTTGGAGCTAAATCCCATTTTTTTCGGTCTCGATGCTTCACGAGGCACTTGCGAGTGGTGATCTTCGCATTGCCGCTGTTCTTGCTGCAGGTGATCCTTGGCGCTGGTCTCAGGAACATGAATTACATGGAAGCTTGGTTTAATGGGATGGGATGGTGGGGCTCACAGCCTGGTTTAGAGGAAAATCGAAAAACTAGGTCAATTCGGGATAATTTGTGCATTACAAGCTTGGGCAAGGATGGAAATGGTGATTCACTTTGAAAAATGATGATTGAACACCATGAACCAATGGGATGTTCTGGAAGTGTTAGAATCAAAATCGACCCAATACAGGAAACTTGGGAAATTTTCGATTTTCATGCTTGTTTGGGGAATTGAGATTCTAAGTTGTTTTACGAGGGTACCACACAACGATTGCAAATCCAATTCATTGATGGGGTGATGGGATTTCTTTCATCTGAGATTGTCGGAAATGGCTAAGACCTCAAAACTGCCATCAACAAAAATGGGAAAATGATGCTCTAAACCGTTGGATGGGTATGGAGATGCTGAACACCGCCATAGAAAAGGCCATATCTGGCTGGTTCAATGTTTTTTTGCTATCCCGATCAATACAACCAATATCAACTTCATGGGCATGGAGGCTTAGCCGCGGCAAAATGTGCTGACAGGTTGATGGTCATGTAATCCATCAAACATAATTGGGTTTGAACACCTGCACCACCTGGGGTCCATCGGTGGCTTCACAATTGATGCATTTTGGTGGGTCCATTGGTAGCCCAAGCATTTGACCGCCGTCGTGAACAACCAAAAAGCCAAACGGAATCTGGTTTGCTATGGTTTCAATCCACTGGAATGAATTTAGGAATTTGACCGTGCTTCAAACTCAGCACTTTTCGGGTCCAAATAGCAGTATTTACCAGTGTTTCTTTATATTTCTGCTAGGGAATTCAGGTACGTTGCGAACTTTGAGACGAGTCCATATTGCCCCCAGGAATCCCTGAGCGGCGTCCTGACAATGGGACAAGTCATGAGATCCTTTGTGGCTTACATCCGAATCAAGTGCAACTCGACAGACACACGGAACAGGGGAAACAGGGTGGCCCTGGAATAGGCAGAAGATAGACAGGTTTCATTGTGGGAGCAAAGAAGACATCAACATGCAGATTATTGCAGTTGTTCCAGATCCATCAGAAAAGTTGGGCACAAACCATGAAGGTTTGCCGACCTTAGAGGAATTTGCACAAGTTTCAGACACGGAACTTCATACTGAACCAGCAGCTTCCACTAGTTCAATAGGGGATAGACAGGTTATGTCTCAGGTTTGCCCTCTCTGGCGGAGGACAGCCAGCCAGCAAGCAAGCAAGCAAGAAAGCAACCAAGGGAGGGCAGCCAGCCAGCAAGCAAGTAAGGGACGGAGCGCAAACCAAACTTGAATAAACCCTCAGCCAACTCTAAACAAACAACACCAACCCCAAAAATCCCCAAATAAACCTAAACCAAACTTACTTACGTAAACCCTAAACCAACCCTGAATCAACATTCTAAACCAACCTTAGATAAACGCTGTAAGCCAACCATAAATAAAACCCCCGACTACCCAAAATCCTAAAACCAACTTTGAATAAATTTCAATCCAACCTTCAATAAAAACACAAACAACAACCTGAAAATAAGTTTTTTTAAAAAGAAAACCTAAATAAACTACAAATGTAGAGCAAATGCCCTCCAAACAAACCCTAAGTCAGCTTCAAAGCTATCCAAACAAATGCAAACCCTAAACCAACCCGAAGCCCCCAAACCTTCAACCAACCCTAAACAAACCTTCAACCAACCCTAAACAAACCTTAAACCAACACCGAATAAACACCAGGCGCCGGAATTGAAGCACAATCAAACCCTAAATGAACCTTAAATCTGGCGCATTGGGGGATTTTTCCAGCATGGGTTGAGACGAGAGCGTGTTCCTGCGCAAAAAGCGCAAAGCGCAGCCTCCTGCAAGTGGTGTTTTCTGCAGAGCAGAATGCCAAAAATATCCCCGGGAAATCTGAAAATAATTCCCCGGGGGAACCTCTACCCCAAGCATGTGATGTATGACTTTGTGTTTCTTTTTGACGCAAAAAACAACTATCTGGTGATGTGTGTTTATGTGGCGATGAAAGCTCACCTATTCATAGGTGAATTGCTAAATTAACCACCAAGAATGGTGATTTTCCATTGCCCGGTTTAGATTACCTACGCGTAGCACTGTGCATTGAGAACTTCGCAAAGCGCTCTTGGCATGGGAGCCACAGGTCAAGAGGTGAGAGCGAAGCAGTACTTGCGCTTGCAACTGGGCCGTCTTGTTCCATGGGGCCAAAATGTGGCAAAGATACACAAAGATGGGGCTCATTTCGATCTCTGTGGGAGCTCATGCGCTTCGATGTTGACACGTACACCCTTTGGGCTGGGATCTACCCGCTTTTTAGCGGAGCAAAGAACATGTGTGTCCAAAGCATTTTAACCAAAAGTTGATTTCTAGCCACAACCCACAGAACTTAAGTCCAGGATGTTTCCAGGTTTGTCAGTGGCTCCAAGGATGACAGAGGAGAAGTTGAACGACTCCACTGAACGGCAACGTTTAAAGTTGCTCGACAGTTGAATCGGTTTTCACCTGATGATTCCTAATTTTTTTGTGCTTCAAAATCAAGGAACCCTGTTGATGTTGATTGTCAGAGACATTTGGATTCTGGTGATTCCAATCTTTGCCTCTATGAACTATGAACTCAAGAATCATTACCTTTTCAGCGGCAGATTTCCAACCGGGGCCACCCCAATCACTTGTCGTTCCGTCTTTAGTTAGAATGATTGTCCGGTACAGCTATATCCACTTGCCTTCAGAATAGTTTGTGAATACTTTGTGAGTAAGGTGATGACCACTCAACCTGCCCGGGGTATTTCAAGCCAAGCCTTCAATACTCTAAAATACTTTTGATATCATCAGCCTATGTATTATTTGTCGAAAAAAACTCACCAGAATTGGTTCACTGAACGGGTCCAGCAATGCCTGGGCAGGAGAGACACTGGGGCAAGACGAGAAACTTCGGCTTGACTTAGTCAGGGGGTTCTACAAATATGTACAAATCGTAGAACTCGTATTGATTTGTACCTAGTGGATTAGTGAGTCTGTTTTTCTTCAGCATCTCGAAGTGGTTGTCCTGGAGAAGTGCTTGGACTTCCAATTGCCTGTTGTGATGTAGAGCAAGGGAGGCCTCGGGCATCGAGTTGGGGGTCGCCACCACCTGGCAGGGAAATCTGCAACGAGATCGACTTTGCCAATGTTCAAAAACTCTTTTGAAAATATCTCTCAGGATCAACACAAGAGCTGAAACACCATTGATGCGCGAAACACCCAAACATCATCTAAAGACATCCAAAGGCAGGACACCCACCATTTTACCACGTTCTGGGCGTTTTGTAGGTCAGTGCTGTGTTCTGAAAATCTTATTGAACCAACTATGTGATAAATCTGGCTCAATTTTGGACACCCAACAGTGATATATGATAAATTGGTTTTCCATGCCTTTTTTGTGGGGGAGTTGCACACAGAATCTCGCCGAGGAAGTCATCGTGAATTACCGCTTGCGGGAGGAGCCGTCAAGCTTGAACCCATGAGGTTCAGGGTGTGGTGCTGTCTCAACACAACTAGAAGGAGTAGATGTTCATTAAAAACAAGTCATGCCGCTTTTTGTCTGTTTGGCTTTCAAGAGATGACCTTGTGGCTTCAGAGGCTTTTGGCATCCGACATAGAACAACTGCGGTTTCACATCGCACTGATGGCCACCAGTAACTTGTGCAGGGGCCCCATCATGTGGCTGCTGGTCAAAACTGGTTCAGTAGGGGTGGACCGCTACAACCGGAACCATAGCGCATGCGGCGTCAAAATGAGAAAGACAGGAGTATTTCAACGAAGTTATTCCAGATGAAGTCCTTGAGTATCTTGGTTGAGCACTTCAGTGTTTTCTTTACCCGAAGACACTCCTCCCAAATCTGTAGTGGTACCGTACTTTTTTGTGCAAAAGACATTTTTCATTGTAAGGTGGGCGAGGAAAGAGAACATGGCGGGGACAAAAGATGATGAGGAGGACCTGGGTGTGGGGCCGCGTTTTGCCAATTGCAATTGTGTCGTCATATCTGGGCAGATTTTGTAGATGTTCCAACAAACTGTCTTTACATTGCCTTGATAGTTGGTAGTGGAAAGTGATTTTTAGGAGGGGAACCGCGACATTTGATGCAGCTGCCACAGAGTTGTGGTTTCAACCAACACTTCCGTGATGTCTGCACCTTGATTGACCCATTCACATCCATTCATACAGTTCCGGTTTCGTTGAACATGTAATGTTTCAAACCAATCATTTCAAACGAATCAAACAAAAATGACATGCACCTAGTAGAAGCTCTGCAGACTATTTCGTTTCTCTAGCTATGGTTCTGGGTGATAGTAGGGTTCCAAAAACACTAAAAAAGTTGTTTGTGCATTTTGTGCCTTTTTGGTTTTTGCACTCCAGCTGTTGGGGGAAGATAGATACGCCGGAGTGTTCTGCCGAATTTGCGACGTTGTTTCTCCAATTTGGCGAGGGGTTCTCAGGGGGAGAAAGGGATAGCAGTGCATCAGATCCGCTGTGCGGCAAGGCAGCAAAATTGCTGTGCACTCCACTGCTTTGACGCTAGCTGGCAATTGCACGGGAAATGTCTTAGAGTTGGGTACAGGACCCAACGACCACTTCCAAACTTCCCAAGTGAAGGAAACAAAAATAATATTTGAAGGTTCATTGAAGGTCTGAGTTGTTTTTGGAGTTTTGGAGCAGAAGCACATGATTTCCACAGACTGAGTGGGACGCCAGATTGCCAGGGCACCTTTTGGCATGGTGTGTGAGATGAGGCGATTGCGACGAGCAGGAACACGAGATCCACGACCAGGAATGGTGTTGTGAATGTCGTGCTTGGGACAGGCAAAACATGGGCAAATCTGGTGGTCTTCCAAAATCCTTCCATCATTTCATCTCATTTTTCGATCGTTTCATGTCATTTCATCCTGTTTTTTTCGTAGATTTTTGAGTGCCAACAGCTTTCAGGGCCCCGCAGCGGACGAGTTCTCCGACTCCGACTTCTCCGAGACCTCCGCACTCTGCAGCCCCAAGCGGCGCTCGGCGCGGTGCTAGCGCTGCTGGTGGCCCGGTGGTGAGCTGCAGCTGAGAATGTAGAGATACAGTCATGAAATGTCATGAACACAGTAAATGTCATGAACATCTTTTTGATAGGAAGGAGTAACAACTTGTGATCACCATGATATTTCTAATAGAGTCTAGTCATGGACTATATCCGTTCATCAACGATTAAATTCGTCGTTGAATGTATAAGCATGAGTTGAAAGGATATGTAAGCCGGCATGAAGCACCACGACTGTAGGTTGATGTTGGTTTCTCATTCAATAGTGGCACGATGTTCAGTCATGGGTCCTGGTTGGATGATAGTTTTAGGTCTGAGGGACGTACTGATTCAAGTGTTGAGGTTTCCTTTCGCTTTGTACTCCGGATAGCGCTGTTCGGCTTTTTAATCCCAGGAGAAGTGTTTCAAGATACAGAGATTTCAAATTGCTCTCTGAATGGAAGCTGAATCCTGGTTGAAAATGCTTGTGATTCGACTGAGTATCTCGTGTCTACGTCCCTACAGACATGCTCGAACCACCTACATTTGCCCAGCATGCTATCTTGATGCTTTAGTTGTGAGTCACCCGTGGTGAGTAGATCCACAGCTGCAACTCGCAGACATCCAAAGCTTGATGCAGCCGGCCACTTTGTCCTGCGGGTTGAAAGTTATCGAGTCACATCAAGACCGACTAAATTTGCCTTGGTGCTGTCATTCAGGGATGGTTTTTGGGAGAAAGCTGGCTATTTAGAATGCAAACTTTCAGAGATCTCGAAATGTCATGGGACTTCTATGCTTAGCAACGAACTTTCCACCTGCAGACGCGTGAATTGCACAATAGATTTCTGTCTCACCATGTCTGGCTCGCTCTGAAAGTCAAAAGAATAGACGTGCAAGGTGACAGGCTGTAAACCTCTTGTTGACAAATTCACAATGATTCACATGTTGGTGTGGCTTTCCCAAGCCATCTTAGGATGGGATCCTGCATGGTCACTCAGCTGTATAAGATGTAGCTCCGGTTCAGTTTCCACTGCCAGATGTGACACCATGCCGCGCGTAACGCTGCGACATGTGGCACCAAAGATGGTGTGGACAGTGGACGCCATTGGTGGAGAAAAATGACGTTGAAGGCCAGCTGCAAGGTGTCCCAAGGCATACGTCACACAGCTGGAGCTCAGCTCCGAGCCAAGCATCCGTCGTGTAAATAGTATTGTGTTTCACCGGGGAAGCATGGGTGAAACACGGGAGCAGCCACAACCTTCGGATTCCAATCAGGTGACGTGGAGAGTCGACAAGTCTCGGAGAAACAAATTACACACTGGTTATTGGTTGGCTTCTATTTGCCATATCAGGGGGTGCTTTTTCTTTTTATTTTCCGGATCTGCAAACCTCTCTGTTGGAACATCATCCCTGGAACAAAAATAAAACACCTGATGAAAGTCGGGCCTGTTATGTGGCTCATTTCAGGGCCACTGACCAGTGACATCGACGCCTCAGCATTTTCCGCGCGACCTCGCGATTTCGCGGGCGCGAATGTCCAGGGCCCCCGCAGTTCCATGCAGGACGGGGGTTGGTGAGATGGTTGACGAATCAAGAAAAGGGACAAATCAAGAGTACTCAAGAGATCTACTCTCAGTCATGTTCCGGAAGGTGAATCTGTGAATGGAATGCCGAGGATCATCCCCCAAATTCGTATCAATGAACCAATTGCTATGGTCAGTTCAATGGCATTGTTTTCCAGGTCGGGAGAAATCGCCACAAGATCGACCATGCCAATCTCAGCCATCCAAGTCAAAAAACAAGCGGGGCTTTATTCTTGGCTGCATCCGGCTGCATCAATCTTGTACACATTGATTTGTTTGGTTTTTGTACGACTGGTTTTTGTTGTGGATTGACTTGGAGGTTTCCAGTGAAGGAACACTTCCACTCGACCAGAAATGGCCCTCCACTGTGGTAACCCGCTCGCATCTGCCAGTGGCCTCCTGGGGGTGCGAACCTGCACCTGCCTCAGTGAGGCTGGAAACACACTTTGACATGAGCCCTTCCCCAAAGGGAAGCTTTCGAAGTGTATCCTCAACTCATTCAATTTCTCCAATCTAGCCGCCTCAATGCATAAAACTATCCTGGACAGCGCCCAAGCTAACGAATCCACCGCCAAGCACCAACTAGCCAGATACGATTCAATACCACCCCAATCGTCCCAACAAGGTACCACAATCTATCCACTCAAACCTCAATTATTCACCTTCACATGACATTCATCATCCCTCTTCATCCAGTTCCTGATCTCACAGTTCCTGACCATGTGACCGTCATGTGACCGTCATGTGACCTGACCATGGTGAGCGATGCCGGTGCTGGGCGCCCTCGCGCCGTCCTTCGCACCACCTGTGCGTCGCCTCACTGCCGCGGGTGCCGCGGCGGCGGGTGCCGCCAGTGCGGTGCTGGTGGGCCGGGAGCCGTGCAACGCGTCAACTGGCAGGGAAGGGGTTGGATGTTGGGAGATGTTGGGAGATGTTGGGGTGATTTTTAAATAATGCAATTCTAATGGTTTCACTTTTAGATTTAAATACATATATCTATTCTCCAAATGCTATAGAGCCTAAGTTAGAATGTCTTTGCCTAAATTGGGAGGGTTGGACAAGAGAAATTCGTGGACACGACGAAAAAAAATTGGGGGGATCGAATCCAAGTTAAAGGAACGTAGTTGAAGAAGTGGCAAGCGGCAACAAGAATTTGGGACATTGGCAACCAAAGTGCTGATAGTGCCGAGGCCCTTCGGTTATGAGCAGGAACTTGTTGATATCATTCTTGAGGATGGCAACACTGGATTTCTTTTTGCAAAACTAGGATTCCATGGGAATGACGATGGAAGAGGCGGAATTGAAATGATTGCGTTGTTGAGGCGAGTTTATCTCCCTAGGGTTCCCATTCTGACCTCCTTTGGATCATTCTAGGTTGCAGGAGACTTCGGACCAATTGGAATGGCCAAACACCAGACTGGCAGCTTGGCAACCGTCCAGATGTGGTTTGCATGTGATGGATACAGCATGCTACGGCCATGAGATCCACAATTCCAACAACTCATCGTGTATCCAACTTCTGGCCACTAGACTAAGTAGACATGTCATTGGCTCTCTGTTTCTGCGTATTGTGCTAGAAACCAGGGGATCCAGGGGTTGCTTTTCTAGATTCCCTTTCAAGAAATTCTGCTACGTCGTGGTAATCACAGCATCTCCTAAATCTGAAGTCGAGCCATTCTGTGTCTTTCGGCCACTGCTAACTTCAGGTCTCCGGCAATTATCCGATCGACTCAGATGGTGTGTTTGGGGTTAACTCCAGATGACCTAAATGATCTCCTACTATCGATTCCTATCGATCGCACTGGTAGTTCCGCTCAGATCATCTTCGATCTCTGATAATTTTCCCATATATTTTCCCGACCGAGGAAGCATATCTCAAGAGTCGAGGATTTGATCTAGGCGCAAGAAAGCGGATTGGTGATGTGTCAGTGCAACCTACCAATTTTGTGGGGACTGGCATGGGGACATATTCCCAGAAAAGTAACTCGTCTCGAGACTTCAGGGCACATACCCACAAAACGACGTCTTTGCGGCGTGCAGACATGTGCAGACTAGCAAAGCAAAGCTCCAGCAGTCAAAATCTTCGGAAAGCACCAACTCCTGGTGCAGGTAGCTCGACGCGACCGCAGCTGGAGATTGTCGTACGCATGCATGATGAAGAATACGGACACACCTGGAACTCTGGCTGGATTTTTTCCTTTTGTCAACATTTACCACTAATTCTCTCCGAGACTGTGGTCCATCATTTCAATATATTTTAATTCATGCCCATTTGAAAGAGAATTTGCTGAGATGGGGATGAAGATCTTGATACAATCCTCATTCAAGGGCTGCATTGAGAACCATCTTCATGTTTGTAGGTCGCGCCAGAGAAAACCGGTCGCATGCCACCGTCAGAACTAGCTTGAACCAATCTTCCGGTTTGTTTCTTGACACCGTAGACCCGGGAGAGATTTATCTTCTGGGAAGCCCTGTTTGCATTTGCCTCAAAAGTTCATGCGTAATCACTGGCAATTTGTGAGGCTCTAAAGAGGGTGATCTCACTCGTAACGGCTCTTGCTTTTGGTGACCTCCACATATTTTGCAGCTCAAAGTGGTGAAATATCGGGACCTTGTGACTGTTTTGATTCTCAATAATCATTGAAGGAACGGCCAAATGCCGAGGTACCGATTAGATTGCACCATCCTTTACCCAGGCGGGCACAAGGAGGTCACCACAGAAAGTGCATTGGCACACGACTTTCCCACTTCACTCGAGATCACCCGAAACGCATCAAGTTTTGCATCAATCCCTGCATTTGCAAAGACTGCCCAGCACATGCCACCAGTCCAAGTGGTGATCGTTAACAGAGTCGAAAATTAGGATGACTATGGATGACTATGGATGACTGGACAGTCCATCCTTGATGTTGGGATATCGGATGTCCTGTGTCGCAGGTGGTGAGACCTATGTTTGGTTCAGCAGCAAACGCCTGTGCCATTTTCGGCAACGCCTTCACGACAGGCTGAAGGATGCCATGTGTCTGCTGACTTGGACCGACCTGGTAGAGGGGGTTCCGGGGGGACTCGAAATTTTCAAACTGATTCACTTTAGAAATGGGAAAATGTTTGGTTATGATTATGATTATTACTATAATATGATGGGAATGATTATTATGATTATTTGTATGATGGAAAATATGGAAATTTGTTGGAAATTGGACATGGCCTGACGCAGTCTTGAGGCCCCGAAGACTACGAGAAGCTCTTTGCCTCTGCTCCCTTCGCGCGACATGGTGGGCTGACGGGTACGACCAAGCGGTTGAGTGCCTGGTGCATGAGTCTGGCGAGGAGCGGCCTGTGTCAAAGGAATCCTTACAAAATCGTTACAAAACGTTACAAAATCGTTACAAACTAGAAATTGAGAGCTACTGAGAGCTACTGAGAGCTACTGAGAGCTACTGAGTAGCGTCCGGTTGGGCACCATCACACACCAAGCAACCCTGGAATTCGCAGATTGATCAGGAGTGCCAATGGCGAGACCTTTCCTCCTCAGTTTCTGGTACTGGTCTTATGCTTTATCGATACACCACGGTACAGAGTCTTGGTTCGAAGGTTCAAATGGAGACACCCCCAAGAGGAGACACTCTCAAACAGCTGGCAACGGAGTAAAGCCAGTCATTGTTACTGGGCATCCAGTCGCCAAGGACCAATCTTTCGTGGGCGCTTAAAACATGAGCCAATATGTCTAGTTCGGTGAGTTCGAAGTTGAGATTTACCAAGATTCCTTCATGCCATGCCAGACGATTGGTGAGCAATCAGCAGTGATTAACATCCAGTTACTTACAGGTCAGACCAACTGCAAGAAAATTGGAAGTTGAACTGGGTGAAAACTCATAAGATTTTGTTGCTGTGGGCCATTGGTTGAAGCATCAGATTCGTGTGCGGGATGTTCGCTTTGAGCCTGTCCCCAATAAAAAATCCTGGCTCCACTGGTCACTGGGTAGTCAATCCTATTTCAGCCCCAAAAGCTTGTTTGCCCAAATCCTGTTTGAGAAGACCGCTTGCACCTTTCTACAAGTTCTATCTTCCTCACTATGATGGCTATACCCACTTCACTGTTTTGTCTGCACCTCACTCTTTGTCAGTTATATTCTGACATCATGATATTATCCATGTTCCCATTTTTGTGACCCGATTTTGGTTTGTCCATACAGAGAGTAGACCAAAAGCCAATGCTGTAGAAACTCACTTTCCCTGGAACAAAGGTGGTCCAGTCAACAGACATGGGAATCCTCAACAAGAGTTGCATCTTCCGATTCTTCAATGACTTGCTGGTCAAATGCATACCAACAATACCACTGTTTGTCTATCATCATTCTTGCCTGCCATAAAAATACATGGACATATCAGAGCATTGCCATAGATTATGATAGGAAAACCACCCATTTCTTACACAGACACCGTCCATTTTTGATGGTGATCTCATCCGCCGTGTCTCCGCCCCAGTCGCTGGTGCCTTGCCGTTTTGCATCGATCGCTCCATGGAGCGTTTGGCCTATCGCATTGAGGAGCTGCGGAGCTGTTTCCCTGTGGAAAAGGTTTTAGATGGGCTTTGGGGGTAGAACACGTAGAACCTGATCCAGTAGGAGACAAGTGCCCTCAACAATTCAAATTCCACATTTCACACTTCACAATCTACACTACACACTTTGAACTCCACACTTTACAGTCTGCACTCCACAGTATACACTCCACGCTCCACACCCTACACTTTATGCTTCACACCCCACACTCCACACTCCACAATCTCCACAATCTCCACACTCTCTACGCTCTCTACATTCTCTATACTCTCTACACCCTCTGCACCCTACACTCTTGCATCACTCCTGTATGTTTCGTGGAAGATGTAACATGTTGCTATTGTGTGGCAGGCGTGGCACTTGGTGAGAATCAGGCGTGATGTCGCATAGTTGGAGACACAGTGGGAGACAAAGGTGGGAGGAAAGGCGGAGGACACAGTGGGAGACAAGGTCGATGATGCGTGTAAGGCACATTGCGCAGTTTCAGTGTGTGTGTGTTCTTGCGCCAACGGAAGATCGATGATGCGCTCAAAGCTCATTGCGCTCAGTCAGGATGTGTGCTCTTGCCAATGAAAAGGGTCGATGATGTGCTTACAGCACACCGCGCTTAGTGGGGGGTGTGCGGTCTTATCCTTTTGGTCTGCGTCTGTGTCTGTGTTCGTATCTGTGTTTGTCTGTGTTGGTGTCGGTGTCTGTGTCAGTGTCGGTGTCAGTGTATACGTCTGTGTCTGTGTCTGTGTCTGTGTGTTTCTCTCTCTCTCTCTCTCTCTTGTTTCCTTTAGAAAAGCAATGTCGCTCCGACGCCCTCGAGAACAAACTGTATTGTATAGTGCCCTTTGGCTTCGATGCAAAAATATCGCCGGAAAACAGCGATGTTGCGGAAGGTTGGGCTGTCTCGCAGGAATACTGGAAACAATGTAATATTCTTGACGACGCCCCACTTTTGTTGATGGGACCCCATTTTCGTCGCATGTTTCTGGAATGCGTAGCAAAGGGGCTCTTGTCTTTTAGTATCCAAATTTTGAAATTTACGGCCATGCAAGAACTCCAATCAGGCAATGAGAGATGAGCACCAAGTCCAATTCCTGTACCAAACCAGGACAGTGGCTGGTTCGTGCGCTTCAACTCTGTGCAAGTGCTCTAGGGTACGATTTTTTCTGAGTTTTTGGAGTTTTTGGTACTCAATTTCCGGGTGCTTGCCCATCAACACGTATGCAACCCAACGGATTTTGATGTCCCAATCAAACATGTCCTCATGTTTTGTGCATTGCCTTTCCAATAGATCTCATCAGGACTGTGTGGGGGTGGGTAGATCAGATGTCAAATTGGGAGATTCGTTGGCAGCATTCATCATGTTTTAGTTTGCATAGTCAGTTTTTCGTTATTCATTTTTTCTAAATTGCGGTAGTTGGTTAGTTGAACCGTTTGAATTGTGGCATGGCTAGTTTGTTGGAGAACACATTAGATGAAAGGTTTACTGTTGTGGCCTGATTTTCTTCTTTGTCCAGTTCCTTCTTGCAGGTACTTCCTCAGGTTGCCCGAGCCTCAAGTTGCAACAGGGCCGAGCCAAAGGATTAGTTATGTGAGATCAAAAGTAAAGTCGACAAAATTGTGAGACTTGTGAGATACGAACCGGTTCCATGAGGTTCCTGTACTATTCGTTTTTGTCCTCCATGCAATTTTCAACATGGTATGAGCACAGAGCCCGCTTGGCGTGGCTGTGTCGGTCGACCCTAGGCAAACGGTCCTGATTCCAAGCGTCAGGACTTGTGGGTCTGTCTTAAATCAGTGACATTAGTGACTATCTCTTCCAACTCCAGGGTGGCCATGGAACACCGACCAAAAACCATCACGGTCAGCATGGCCAAGGCGGATACCGGGGACGATCGTGCCATCTCAGTTCTGATCGACATGCTGGCCGACAAGGATCCTGTCGGAGGGTGCTCTGGTGCCTTGAGTTGCCTCCAAATTGGAAAAAACCTGAAACCACAATTCATGGCTCTGCAACGTCCTATGCAGCACCCCCTGGTTGTGAGGAGGATTCCAAGCATAGGAAGGTCAAAATGTCAAGCTTGAGGTCTTGGAAGCGGATTCTGTTTAAGGTCTTGTTACAAGTCTTGTGCATGACTTCCTATGACAGCCTCCTCTGATTCAAAGGATCAACATGTCCGCAGCGCGGCCGTGGAGTCTTTGTCAGAGGCAGCAGGGACACGGAGACTTCCGTTGACTGCGCAGTGCTTCTTCGTATGAACATTAGGCATGTTGCTATGTGCCGAACTTCGCGATAATGAGATGATATGGTTTGGGCGCAGTTCTCCCAAACCATGTATCACTCTTAACTGTGGGATAATAAGCATGGCAGCAAGGAGATGAAATGCCAATTATTGGGAATTTGGGCCCCAAAACACCCCTTTGCCAAAGCTGAGTTACTGGTTGCGAAAAATAACAGCATTCACGGACATCCTTGAGTCTGGACTTGGCGTTGGCCCTTTTCAAGGTGATCACTTCTCATCAGGGTTAGGGTGTGAAACCTGTGGCCTGTGGTCTTACTCTTTTGCTTGAGCAGTGGCAAACTCACTCTCGAATGGGTGGAAGGAATTGGCAGTGATCCCACCATTGTTTCACAGAAACAAGGTGGTCTTCAAAGATGACCGCTCTGTCCATCAAACTTTGAGCGTTTGTATGGAGGACCCAGCTGTTGGAACATCCAAGAACACTTGGACTTGATTTCTCAAGCAAAGCACAATTAGATTGTGGGAATGTTAGGGCATTTGTTTTTTGGATTTTTGACATGTTGAATTCTGGTTGGATCACATGTACACTGCTGTTGTTCCAACGGTTTGACCTTTGACATCGTTGGCAAAGTCAGTCATATCTTTCCGGCAAACAAACCTCCAGGACCCAAATCCTTTGCTTCGTGAAGCCGCTGCTCGTCAGAAATTCCAAGCCCCCGTGAATTCTCGTTATTTGGGCCTGTTCCGAATGGTACCGGCTGATATTGGTCCTGTCATAAAAATTCTTGATTCCAGAATCGCCCCGCATGACCCAACTTGGGACGTGCCCAAATACCATCTGCTTTGGACCAGTTGATTGTGCCACATGAAAAATCCCGGCGATTATTTTAGCCATCCATTCTCGATGCACAAGCTCGGAGGCTGCACAAGCCTTGCCACAAGTGGCAGAACGGGGAGATGAGCAACTGGCCTGCAGAGCTGCTATGGTTTCATAATTTTCATAGTCTGGTGTACAAGGGAACCCAGAAATCATGGGTTGTACTGTACTCAATAAAGAAGGGTATGGTACAAAAATGCAGCATATATATAAATCCAGGCCTAAGTCCCACTGTATAAAAATAGACTTCAAGACATATGCTAAGCCACAACCAATCTGAAGTTCTTTGCCACGCAAAAGGATGAAACAAGTTAGGTTCCTGGCTCTGCTAGATCTTCCTCGGCCCAGGTTCGTGGCATCAGTGTTGTTTCCGCATTTGGAGGATGTGGATCCCAGAGTCAAGAAAGCCGTGAAGGCACGCGAATTCCTGTTCAATGGCCCAATGGCCCTGTTCCATGGTAAAATCGTCGAACTGGGCCCATGTTCTGGGTTTCCTAATAGATTTGTGCGTAACTCCTGGAAAGAGGTTGGCAAGGATGAGCTGATGAAACAACAGCAGAGTTTCTGTGATGTCTTCGACGCGAGTGTCAGCACTGGAGGAGTCTTTGAAACTCCTGGGCCGGGATGATTTGGTCAGTAGCTTGTGCTGGCCCCAGATGGAGCTGTGACAATGGTTGGGATGTTCCCAAATGTGCCCATACTCTGTGGTTCCCTGTTGATGATGAATTTTCGGGGGTGAGGGCGGTGCGCGGCGGGTGCGAAGAATGAGACCTGTCGGATGTCGAGGCTTCAGGACCAAATTTGTCGCATATCAGTCGCTTTAAAGCTGCGAGTTGCCACGGAAATTCCAATCACCACAGCAGTTGCTCGAAGTTTTCCGGATTCATTGGATTCTTCCCAGGTCCCTCTCTTGACATGCTGCTCGCTTTCGTGGGAATGTAGAACTGGGGAGGTTCCTAAGTTTGGCCGCTCCCTCTCCAGCATGTTTGGTCCACGCATCTTTCTGTTTTGTCTTCCGACATTCCGAGGAGATCAGCTGAACGTGTGATCAGCCAAGAAAAAACTTGAAACCAGCTCGCATTCCCTTGTCACCTCCGCAAGTGGAAGAACATCAGAGAGGACCGCACAGTTTTCCTCTTTCAAGCGGACACCAATGAGCATCGAAAGCTTTAGGCATCATCTAGCCGAAGATGAATCCCAACAAGCCCTTTCATTTACCGGACTCTTCAACTGGTTGAAGCCTGTTGATGTTACTGAACTGATTTACTCAACAGAGCTATATGGATAGTCTGGATAGCCTGGATAGCAGCTATAGCAATGCTCTGCCCGGGTCGCCCGACGTTGCCACCGGTGCCACCGGTGCCGTTGCTGTCGCCCTGCGCCGCTCGCCCTCAGCCTACGACGCCGAAACGTCGGCGCCGTCGGCGCCTGGCCCTGGCGGCTGCCGTGGCTGCCGTGGCTGCCGTGGCGGTGGGGCGCGTGGAGCTGCTGGTGGATGCCGACTGGCTCGGGCCGGAGACGGTCCGAAAAGCCATCAGATTCTCGGATCTGCACCTGCACTTGGACCTGCATGTTTTACATGGAAGATGTTGCCAGGAATTTGCCAAGATGGGAACATTACCGTAACATTACCAGCAACCATGGTGGATGGTGGTGGATATTGATCCTCGCATTTTATTGACTTTTTGTCAAAGGCACAGCCAAGCTTGGACTTGGAAACTGAATTAGCAACTCTTTCCTTCTAGTTTTCAGAGACAATTCTTTTGGTCGCAGCGTTGTATCTCTACTCATCATGATCCATCTCGGTTTTGTATCGAATTTCTCATTTCTTTGCAGCACCAGGACGTTTGAAAGATAGCTTCGGACGCGTGCGTGCGACGCTATTCGCTTCACCTGGTGACTTGAAGCAAACGCGATGGCGGCAACTGCTGCGCGAAGCCGGGGTCAGGTTCCATCCCGTGGCCAGAGATGGGAGTGCTGAAGCTGAACCCACGGACAAGGCACCCGGCTGTGCCAAGGGGTTGCAGTTGGCCATCCAGTTAGGCCTTTTGTTTTGAATTGCTTCGGCAAAACTGTTAATCCATTTCAATCATAACTTGCATTTTTTTTTGCAATTAGAATTTTTAAAAGCACAGGTGACTTTGTGCTGGAACCTTGGCCCACAAAGTCATCAACATGTTGCCAGCCAGTCTGCCCTATGTTTCTATGCCTTCTGGATGCCTCAACAGACTC
This sequence comes from Symbiodinium sp. clade C Y103, assembly GCA_003297045.1. Classification (NCBI taxonomy): domain Eukaryota; class Dinophyceae; order Suessiales; family Symbiodiniaceae; genus Cladocopium; species Cladocopium sp. clade C. The sequence continues at coordinate 48,071 of BGPT01002310.1, read as the reverse complement.
TTGTGCCAGGTCTTTCATGCATTTGGGGCATGGACTGATGAAAGAAACATGAAAGACCCATGGGTCCTTGTTGCGGTAACGGAAGGGCGAGGATTTCAGGAGCCTCTGGGAATGGTCAACCGAAGGTTTGCAGAAATCTGGGTTTTGGGCTCCCTCGAGTGCTTCATTTTGCAAAGCGATGGTCCTCTCTGTTTTTGAGCAAGGTCCTGGTTGTAATGTTTCTTTCATTAGCCTTTTTGATCCTTTTTGTCTCTTTCTCCGACTTTGTCCTGTAGACATCCCAACAAACTGTGCCCTGGTGACGAGTTGACAGCCGTTCACCAACTGGTTTGGGGTTTGGCTGCTGGAGTCTTGAGGCCATTGAGTTGACCCTCGCTCGATATGGAAAGCTCAACTCGGTGAAATCCATCGCCTTGTTGACCCATGATTCGGACTTCATCAGGCGGACAGGAAGAATGAGGAAGATGTGATTGAACAAATTGACTTCAAATTGATTCATATACTTTCATATATACATTTATATTGATTCATATCATATTCATTCATATTGAGTATTGATGAGTATTTATTGTATGTATTCTTACGTCACGTTGTTCCTTTTGCCAGTCTTTAGTCTGACTACATTCAGTTGCTTACGCCACACCATGCCACACCATGCCACACCTTTCAGGCCACTACTGGAATTCCAACGAGCCAAAGGCGGCGGCCACGTGTTGGTCATGGTCCCAGAAAAGAGATATAACGTGGTGAGACACTCCGCCGCACGATGGACTCGGAGTGCGCACGGGATTCTGTGTTTCATGTTACAGAAGGTGAAGTGAAGTCTAGACATATTCACAATCCATCATTTCAATTCACAATCATTGGCATAGCATCTCTCAATTTTAGGAGGATTGAGGTTGATCCACGAAGTTCCAGCAGATTTGATTTGCCCAAGTCTTTCAAGAGTTCTGGATGCAACAAAATGACAAAGTCTTGTTGCTTGCCAAGGGGGTCTTTTCACTTACTCTAGCCTTTTGCTGCATTTCAGGCAATATGACCTTGTTAGTACTGGACCCTCCCACGTTCCCTTCCTGCAAATCACACACGCATACCAATGATATTATCAACACCAAATGCTTTAAATGGTGTAAAGGAACAACGATGTGTGGAGCATATTGGATCCTGTCGTAAGATACGGTCAATGAACTTTCTTTGGTAGCAAGTTTCACACCGTAGCTCACCAAACGAGGAGAATATTCTAATGAGGCATTTGAAGCGATCCCTGCATATTGCCTCGCGTGATACATGAATGAAAAATTGGGACACTTAAGAGTAGCATAGAATAGCTAAAGTCAGGGATGGCGATACCGCTTGAGTCACCAAACAGTTTGACTTTCAGGAGAATACCAAAGGGAAGGTCTGGAGGCCAGACTGCCGGACGCATATCCTGAGACATCCTGGACCTATTTCCAAGTGACGCGCTGGTCTAAATGCTCTGTGCCTTTCTGTCAAAGCTGATGTGGCCATATGTGGCCTGTTGATTAAGAGCAGATTGAAAGCTCCGAATTTGTGACTTTTTGTCAGCCTTGTCAGGTGTTGCAGATAAAGGACATGAGGTCGTCTCGTGGAGTCAAGGTACGAGCATTACTCCACTCGGATGGAAAGGGCTCTGTCGAATTGATGCCTGAACCATACCAAACCGTCGACAATTTTCGCGGTGCAACAGAAGTGAGGTGAGGAATGGATGGGAATGGACGGGAATGGACGGGAATGGACGGGAACGGTAAGTTCGGTGGAATGGCATTGCCTGTCTTATGAAGTTAGCATGTTCCTGGGTTGGTGTGGTAGGGCGCTTGGCTCTGCGTCTCATCAGGCACTTCTTGGAGAAGCTGGGGTACTGCAAGGGCAAGGTCCAGGGCTAGTTCAACATCTTCAACTGCAAATGTGAAAAAATGTGAAAGTGTTTGGTTCTTTTATGTTCTTTTCTGGGTTTGCAACAGCAAGGCCAGAACCCTTTTGACTCATCTCAGCTGGGAGATTTGAGAAATTTTGAGAGTAATTTTCCACTCCGTGCCTGATGTGATCGAGATTCACTACGGGAGATGCACATGGTCTGCGGAGAAATCAAGATACAACCATTCCGCATAAGATCAGAAGTGTGTCCAGTATGCTCCAGTACTACAATTTGGTTTTCTGTTCCAAGCCATTGAAGAATAGTTAGTTTATTGGCTTTATTCTTCAAACAGGACATACCCACCAACTGCTCTGAGCCCTGTGGAGGCATACTTGCTTCCTGCTTGTGCAAAGTTTTGGGTGACCAACAAGATTCCTGGCTGGCTGTTTCGGGTCTGTTTGGGGTCCAAGTTCGCAAACCGAGGCACAAAACCTTAGATATTGTGCAATTTGGTTCCAGAACATTTTTTGGTTTCTCAGCTGTCATGCTGTTTTCCCAGAAAATGTTCTTGAGCCATTGCCCCATAGCCAGATCGACAGATTGATGTTTCGTTTCTGTTTTTCATTCTTGTTGTTTTTGTCCCCCGGTGGTCTCCAGTCCTTTCTAATCCCAATTGTGCAAGGCCATGATAGCATTGTAGTCCAGGCTGGGCCATGCCCAGGATGGAAACGCCACTCACCGTTCTCCCATCTCAGCTATCTACCTTGGCGGTTCACAAGCTCATTGACACTCGCAGGAACTGGAAACCATGTTCAGGTCGGGTCTGGTCGGGTTTGGCCAGGAGTACCGAGATCAAGTGGGGGCGGAAGTTTCGAAAAGTTGGTCCCTCAGAAATATCCCAGCAAGAGACCTCAAACAATGTCATGGAGTCAATAAACAGCACCAGATAAAGACTCTTTCCATCTCTTTCCAACATAGGACACGCAGATCTTTGTAAAGGGTCTTTAGAGGACATCACGAGAAGATCTCTGAAAAGGTCCCTTGACAAGATCCTTCTAGTCTAGGAGACCGCTCTACAGGGTTTCCATGCAAAATATCTTTCTTCGGGAGCATGTAAGATTTAATTCTGTAATTCTGACCTTGGACTAGCCAAATCTTTGGGGTGGTGAGCTTCAAGCTAGTCCAGTCTCAACGTACCGCAACGTACCAACATATACCAACATCATTTTGGGATATTTTGCGATTCAAGCTTGCCACGGTCAATAAGAGGCGACTTGGCATTTGTTCTGCCCATGGCGTCCAAGCGGGGCCGCGATCAGCAACTTCAGGAAACCTATGGGAGTCTTGCCGAGACAAATTGACTTGTTTGGAACTTCCGATCCCATACATATGAAATCGTGTGAATTTGTTTGGGATTTTGTTCTGGTGGGGCTCGTGAAGCACCACAAAGCTACGCACAGCAGCAGGGTCGATGAATGCCATCAGGAACGCCTTCGCTTACAGTGTCTTCAAGGGCAATGGCCCACTGGTGCTGAATGACTCCCCTCACCTAGCTGCAGAGGCTCTGAGGCAGGGGCGGTGTTGCTTGAGACGTCATGTAGAGTTCCAGAATTGGGTTCAACCAATTCAGCAGGTTACACACGTCAAAACAGTCTTAAAATTCCGCATTCCACCACATTCGTGAGAACAATATGAAAAGCAAGAGTCATTCCCAGTTGGTGCTTGGCATTCTTGGAACCAGAGGAGTCTTGGCTACTTGGATGACTCAAACCAGGATTTGCTCGAGGCAATGTTTCTCGTCACGATGGTACTAGGAATTCCACGGGATGATGTTGTTCCCCTCTGCCGCCAGGGCCCCTTGGAATTCTTCAAACTTTTGGGAGAATCTTGAGGGGGTCCACGTGTTTTAGTATTTTGTTCTGCTGTTGAAACGTAAAGCATCTGTTCAACTGCAACTGGGGACGAGCAGGAGGACATGTTGGTTGTTTATCAATGTGTTTATTTATTCTTGTTGTTGCCCATGTTGCCAATGTTGTCCTCACCATTTGGGCGTGTGACTTATGGCCATAAACATGGTTTCCAAGATTCAGCTGTCAATTTTCCGTGACCTTGACAACGTGCTGCTGAGGTTCTGTTTCGTCAACTCGACTGACAAATGCAATTTGCGTAAAGCGGGTCTGTTGCCCAAGCATGGCGACAACGTCCAGGAGAACCCGCGGGATGGGGGTGCTGCAGAAGAACCAGTGCCAAGATCATCTCATATTTCATCCATTTTTTCATCCATTTTCATCTCAGCAAAGCCACAGGGGTGATCTGGGTTGAAATGAAACTGGTATAGCACTAGAGTTGATTTGGGAGAACGAATGACAGAAATGTCTGAAATGTTGAACTGCTCTCAGCAGACACGCCCAGGTGGTGTCTGACAAAGTGAGAAAAGCGTTTCTATCCAATGCGACTCCAGGGTGTTGGCATCTTTCACCACCTCCTCCCAGCCAGAACCTGGTCGGATTGTGGTGATATTCTTTGGAGAAGGGCTAGACATGCGAGGAATGTGTTTCTGTTCTTTGCCAATATGCAATGGAATGCAATGGAATGCAATGGAATGCAATGGAACGCAATGGAACGCAATGGAACGCAATGGAATGCAATGGAATGCAATGGAAAATAGTACGGTTGATCCTGCAATTTGTTTTAGCTGGGATGTCTTCAATCCCATATTTTGCTGAAAGCTCTGACTTGACATATCCTCCAGAGTATTAGATCTTTTTGTCCTCGGCGCTTCATGCATTCAGAGATGTTGGCTGATGTTGGTCTCCACCATCATGGTTTCAATTTCCGGATTTCTACGTCTTTGTTTCTTACCTTTTGACATCCATGGCTTCAATGAAAATGGATATCCTTCTAATTTGTTCATCCAAGGTTTCACAGTTTTTTTTAATTTTCATGTTTTTTTTTCATGTGTTTTCTGTGCGACTTGAGGTCACCGGTCCTGAAAAGGATCCTGCAACGGGAAGAGCGGCGGTCGGTGCCGCGCTGGGAGCTGCTGACGGCCATGGAGCGATACGCGCAACGCCACGCGTTGCCCCCGATGCGAACCGCCAAAGGTCACTCAGCTGATCTCAGCTGATCTCAGCGCCGAGACCCTGGCCATGGAGATACCGAGATACCGTGAGAGACCCTTGTGACACGCAGGGACAACATGTGATTCATAGGGGATTCATGCCAACCTCGAACTGATTCCCTGAAGGTTGCCCAGCTGAACAAAAGCAGTGACAGCCAGTGGGTCTTTAGTATGCAGAATGACATGACATGGTATGAAATTCAAGAGACTTGTAAAGCAATGGTAAGGGTAAGTCTCAAAAATGGGTATGATTCTGGTCTTCGATTGAGAACGGTTCTGAGTTCTGTGTGTTTTCTTGTGTTGTTTGGATTGTCCATGCTGTGTTGTCAATTTGAGCGACCACTGCCCAAGCATAGCCAAGGTTTGCAGTTGCGAATCATTCATCACAGCAACCAGCAGTGGCTGTCCAACACCAGGGACATCATTGAAATCGAGAGGTAAAGCGACGATGTTCTTCGTATCTTCGTCAGCTGACTACGAAACTTGCGTCGATCGTTTCTCGAGACGGATGGCAACACTATCTGTGTTTTGCACATGAGAGATCTCCATCATTCTGCAATCTCTTGATCAGCAGTCAAGATCCACAGGCGAGAACGGGACCTGAGAAATAGGATCATGGAAGACCCCCCGACGACTCCGCAGCACGAAACCACTTCAACAAACACATTTTGAGACAGTTGCGACGTTGCGACCACAGGTTTGTTGCATGCCACAACATAAGTGCTACAGCGACGTATCAACAATTCACCAACGAGGAACTCTGCAGGGCAGAAACTGCGTGCAGCGGTGATGTTGACGGTTGACAGCATCGTGGGTCGTAGGAAAGCTTGTGCCGGGTCAACTGTAAAGCGAATCCAATTTGAGTTTTGGCAGAGGTACCATTCGGATCGATTTTTAGGACTCTGCCAAAGCGTCAGCGAGCTGAAGAGTGTGACCCTGAACTGAGTTGCGCGAAAAGCTTCGGCAAAGCTTCGGCAAGATTGGGTCCAAACTCTGTGAGCAACAAATTCCCGCAAAATATCCTGTCCACCAAAGATCAGTGCTTGTTGTTTTCTGGAGATATCCATTTCAGACCCATTCGGCTCTTTAAAGTCTTTTATATCTGAAATCATTTCACTATCTTAAACCCTCCATCCTTTGAGCAGACAGAAGGTCATAAATTCTTTACATCCTTGGGACCGTTAAACTGTGTCGAACTTTCAGAATGCAAGCTTAGGTGCAGTTTGTACATAAACTTGGGACCATGATCTTCTCGCACTGTTGAATGCAGAACAATAGGGAAGTATGTTTCTAGAGTGGTTCCTCCCAAGAAAAGATATCAAATGAATACGATTCTGAATATGTCAGATATATGTCAGATATATCAATGATCGAAGGAAGTTTAGAAGCTAGACCTTCCGACAATATGGACAGATAGAAAAGCACTGCCGTGAAAGAGGTCAGAAGATGGAGACAGTCAGAAGATGGAGACAGTCAGAAGATGAGAAAGTCAGAAGAGAGAAGATGCAGGTGCGCGAAAAGGTAGGAAAGTCTCGAAACACTGTGTTTTTCCAATGTTTTGTGGCTCCGGAGGGTCGAAAAGTAGGCTCGCTAAAGCGGCGGGTGCGGAGACNGCGAAAAGGTAGGAAAGTCTCGAAACACTGTGTTTTTCCAATGTTTTGTGGCTCCGGAGGGTCGAAAAGTAGGCTCGCTAAAGCGGCGGGTGCGGAGACATCTGTGCAGATGAGAGATGAAAAATTGCACGCCGTTGTGGCGCGAAGCACATTTGGAAGTAAAAAGTGGCAAAAACTGTCGGGCACGGACCGCTTTTGGAAGTTGAGATGTCGAGAAAGTGCACGGCGTTGTGGCGCGAAGCGCATTTGGAAGTAAAAAGTCTCAAAAATTGCGGGGCTCGGACAACTTTTGGAAGTTGAGATGTGGAAAAAGTGTACGGCGTTGTGGCGCGAAGCACATTTGGAAGTAAAAATTGTTAAAACCTGTCACGTTCGGACAACTTTTGGAAGTTGAGATGTCGAAAAAGTGCACGGCGCTGTGGCGTGAAACACATTTGGAAGTGAAAATGTTAAAAACACCACATGTTGGGACCACTTTTGGAAGTTGAGATGTGGAAAAAGCGCACGGCGTTGTGGCGCGAAGCACATTTGGAAGTGAAAATGTTAAAAACACCACATGATCGCACCACTTTTGGAAGTTGTGATATCGAAAAAGTGCACGGCGTTGTGGCGCGAAGCACATTTGGAAGTAAAAAGCGTTAAAAACTGTCACGCTCGGTGCACTTTGACGATTCGATGATGATTCGATGTCGAAAAAGTGCACGCTGCTGTGGTGGGAAGCGCATTTACAAATACAACTACAACTACATCACAACTACAACTACAACCACAACTACATCTACAATTACAACCACAACTACAACTACACTACATTACAACTACACTGCGCTGCCTCCAAACAGTTGTCGGTCGATCAATGGGTTCGCTCTGCCATCCATCAGTCACAGCAACGAACCTCTCCTATAGGTTTCCTATTTTTCAAACTTCCGCCACCGCCTTGTGCGGTACTACTGGTATTTCATATCTGTAAAGGCCTAGGTTTCTGAGAATTCTGCTACTGATGACTTGCTGAGGCGCGCGGCAGCGACGGCCAAGAAACGCTGAGTGGGACGCGACGCTTCCAAATGGAAGCAGCATGCTGGGGCTCTCAAAAATCCAAGATGTTATAACATGTTTCTTCATAGGAAAGGAGTGAAGATATGGAAACGTTTCCCAGCTAAACAGCTGTCCGTGTTTTTTCGTCTTATCGAAACTTTTGAGACGGGGCCCATGATTTGGCCGTGCCCCAAGTTCCTTTGCTGAAGACACCCAGACACCCTGGGTTCAAGTTGCAGATAACTCTGGCACATGCAATCGCAAACTTGGAGATGAGTGCATGGTAGGTAGATAGGATAAAAAAACAGTACATAACCCCACCAAATGCCACTAAACATTTTGAGCAGGGGGGGTGTTGCAGCCTGCTTTCTATGCATTTGCCAGCAGGCAATTCGGTTGACACTCCTCCGTCACTGCAGTTTGCAATCAAAGATTGGCCTGAGGCTTGCAAAATGTTCAACATGTTCACTGTAATTTCACAGGGCAAAGTTGCAGATTGGAGGGCGCTACTAAAACGGGTTCATTGGGGTCGTGCCTCAAACAGGTCACCGCGCAACTTTGATTCCATGGGTGTCCATTGTACAAATTTCGTTTGCGAGTAGCGTGAAGAGCGACACAAAGCATGCAGCCGGTAGAGTGACCACAATGATGTGATGTTCAAACCATGGATGTGCCCTCTAATGATGGCATGAAAAGATATGGGTGTGGGTCAAAATGATCAACCCCAAATATTGGATGATTCCCTATTACTGTATAATCATTTTTCTGGGTCCATTGGTATCAGTACCCTAGTTTTGACCCATATCCATATGAAAAGGGGTTCCGCCTGTGGATGATATCCTTCCATGATTCCGGGTGCCAAATGCTGATGCTTCAGAAATTGTTTGATTCCAATAGTGTTACTGTGAACAAGCGGATTTGTTGGCCATTGCTGGCCGTCAAAGGATACTTCCTTCCAAACTCACAATCGCTTCCCAGTCTACTTTCAGAGGGTGTATACTGCAAGGGTTGTGTTGGGGGTTTGCGGCCAGGGCCAATTTCAGATGAGTCCACCATCACCTTGTGTTTTAGTTTCACCTTTTGACTGCGGAATTTGTGGTGCACATCGAATCATGAAACAGTAGTTTGCAGGAAAATGTTTATTGCATCGATTATCTTTAGTGTTTTTGGATCCCCCCTGTGCAGACACAGTGAAGCAAGTCCGAGGTCTGTGAAAGCCTCGTCTCAAGCAACCTGCAAGCGGCTAATCCATTCCCATTTGAATCCAATGTGAAATATTAGTGAAACCTTTTCAGCTTGGATTCCCACGGCAGCATCATATCCAGACCCAAGTTTCGAAAGCGTCGCCTGATCGACCCAAGCCTCGTAGGATGCTTGGAGCTTGTGCCTGCGGAGGGGCCCATACAGGCCGAGGGACACCAAGACATCAGCAGAGTACACATCATTTCTTTGTAAAGAGGTGTTTTGTTTTTTTTTGAGCATGCATTTAAAATCATTTCTATTTGTTCAAAAGCCACCATGGCTGTGTTGCAGGCCCTGTGTGCACCTGTACACCTGCCGGGAAGCCTGATGCGTTGCAGCACAGGAGCCAGCATCGGTTTTTGCAGATGGAACGAAGCACACCGCTTTTGACGCTGTTCAGGGCTGCGTGGAGCAAACAAAGCACTTGGACACCAAGAACGACTTGAAGTCCACCCTGCGTTCAAAAGAAACATATCCCCAGACAGTTTCTTTCTTTGACAGCAAGGAAAAACCCAGAGCAGGCAGAGGATGGCAGATGCTTTTGATCTTACCGAGGCCGCTGCCAGCACGGCCGCGCCACCAAGTCCTCCTCCCGTTTCGGTGCGCAGCTGTGCGAAAATGTTTGGCGACTAAAATGTTGGATGGGGCACACCAGGTCAGGAAGCCTTAGAATGCTTTAGAATGTTTGAGCATGCTCGGCAGGATAGCAATCAGTGCTTCGAAAACAGAAGTATTTCTGATTGGTTGAGTGAACCTCTGCCACAGAATTCACAACAGGATTTACAACAGAAACATTTCATTTACAATTTTTACAACAGTGTTTTCTCTTTCGATGTTTCCCAAGTTGCAGGCGGAGCCCGACGGCAGCGAGCCGCCAGGCGGGCATCGACATGTCGAAAGATGGCCACTGCCATCACAAGGTTTTTCAGGACGTAGCCAAAGTCACTTTGTCGCTTAGTTTTCAAATTCCAAAGTGGTGAGTTTAATCCTAAATATCGTTTACATTCGTTTACCATGTTGACCATGTCCATTTCCGATTGCAGCATTTGCAGACATCTGCGAGCGCTTCGAACAATGGGAGGAATGGGACGTGCCTTGGCAATGCTGAATGGAAAGATGAAGAAAACGCATTAGCATGTGTTTGCAGACAAAGCACCGAAAAGATTGAAAAACATGTTATTCATTATATACGGAATATGAACTTGTGTGTCGAAACTATACCCAATCACCTTGTCCTATATTGATCCACCTGCTGTTTGCTGTGGAAAGATCAATGCCGGCTGCTGGAGAGCTTTCCTCACCACAGACAACACAGCGAATATCAGCCCCCACATTTCCATCCAGATTGCCAAGCTGCAGCCTATGACATTTATGACCTTGAGTTCTACATCCACCACTTAATTCTTTGCATACCAGCCGGCTAAAGCTGTGAGAGAGAGACGAGGCGGAAATGCGCGTGTAGGAAATCTGACATAGTAGCCCCAATTGCAGACCTGTGATAATATATGATATGTGATAGACATGATGATATGTTTGATATATTGTTATTGGAAAAGTGAATTGCAATGAATGAAGTCTCCACGTAGTCAGTTCGTTGGTTTCCGCTGCTTGTCCCTGACGGCGTCGGCATCGACGGCATCGACGGCCTGAGGCTTCCACTCCCCTGTGGAAGCACGCCATGGCTGGCAGTTGTGTTGGGGGCCCTGGATCTCAGATGGTGGCAATCGCCCTGGTCCGCACGATAGTTGTCATATGTTTTCACATGTTTTCATGCAGTCATCTAGGTGATCCGAAACATGGACATGTAAACTGTTAAACCAACAGTAGGGGGTGGAGAGAATAAAGCACTGTAGTAATACAAAAGAAAAAGCAAGAAGACTGTCATTTCTGGCCATCGGACTGTTGGTTATTGTGGTTCTGAGGCTGGGGTGATGGAGCACATCGGCATGTATCCCTTGGACACTGTGAAGACACACATGCAGGCGCCGTCTGTGAGATCCCCCGCATCATGGTATTCTGTTGATAATGAAGAATTGTCCAATATGAGTTACTATGAGTGTTGAGACCAAATCCATGGCACATGAATGATAATTAAAAATAAATGTGCTATAAGGTCATAGCAATTCACAGCAATTCATAGCAATTCATAACGTATGTATACTGCCTGTAGATCAATGTACTGATTGCATGCCATAAATGGTGCACACGTCGTGAGTCGTGTGAGTCGTGTGAGGCCTTGAGGCCCGGAGGTGCACTGACCCTCTCGAGCGTGGTGCAAAGCATCGTGGAGGCACCAACTCAATTATATATATGTTATATGTGTGTTTATTCTATTTTTGATTCTGAATTTGGGGAATTGCTACCAACAAGCACTGGAATGCATACAGTGTGAGCAAAAGTACCTGCTGGATCCCAACTGTTTCGAACCAGCTACACTGCGGCTACACTGCGGCTACAGCAACTTGGTGGTCCAAGGGAGAAAACCACATGTTTGCCATCTCCGCAGGAGAGTGGCGGTCGCGGCTTCATGCGGGGAGCTTCGTCCATCGTCATAGGCCATCAGTGGTGCATTTGTCCAATTTAACCAGAAGTTGGGAAGGTGTCACTCAAATTTCTTTCAAATTCGAAGTGGTTACCTGATGCAACTGGGGAGGTGACCAAAAAATGTCACAAACAGCAGCAGAAAAGATTGGAGGAAGCGACAAGAAAGGGAGTGCCAGAAGAGGAATGTTGAACCGAACTCAACATGACCCAATTGTGCGCAATGACGCAATGACCCGTCGTTGGGGCCTACTGGTTGACCCCCAGCATCACAGGCTGCGTGCCCGCTCATATAGCACTCTTCACCAGTTATGAATACGTGAAGGCACGGACTGCACTGCATTGCTGGTAATTGAGGATGTTTGTGATGTTTAGGAAGTTGGCAAAGATCGTGTCTTGATGTCCGTGTACTTGAAGACCTTCGGCTGATACGTTGCCAAAAACAGAAGACATCAATCCGAGATTATTGCCAAGGTGTGACAATTAATCTATGGCTGATATGTTGATGTTTGATCAGTTGAGATGAGACAGAGAAGACTGAACCAGGCATGGCTTTGCTTTACTTTTCCAGCGAGAAATCGTGAAATGATCTGTTTTTTTGTCTTTTTTGGGTCACCCGCCCCATTCCTTCTCAGATCCATGATCATGCACAGATTGGCTTTGAATTGGATTCCATGATTCAACCCTTCGTGACTGCCTGCAATCTACCAACAGCCCGTCTCTCTGTAGCCTTCCGCAGGGGCGAATACTCAACGAAAATGATGCCCATGAGCCTGCACGTGCTGCCCTATGCGGTCCGGGTCACCAGAAACTTGTGTCGAATCAAATTCATGGACAAGTCTGCATGTAGCCGCAGTAGCCTCCAGGATTTTCAGGTTGACTTCCAAGAGTATAAAGTAGATATGCGCATGTATACATGTATATACATCGAGGAGCATGGACGGAGAGGGGGAGAGATGGGACAGATGGGACAGACGCACAGATAGAAATAGAATTGTAAGAATTACATAGGTATGTTTTGTATGTAGTAGATATTTGTTGTGTTGTAGATATGTCGTTAAATCCCTACATCATTTGGCAGTAGCAGTTGTTGCTCCTCTCTCGGCTCCAGCTCACGAAAATTTCGCGGTGCGGTGAAGAGACCGCTGCGCGGGGTGGGCGCAAGTAGACTAAACCACATGGGATGTTTTTATTCTGGCCATAACTGCGATTATGATGTGATATAATGTTATATGCAATAGTTAACATATGATTGTCAATATTGGGTATGATGATTCCTACAGTGATCAACAGATATATATATATATATAGCCATATAGCCATGTAGCCTCAAAAGACCTTTCACATTCTCCCATAAGACTCTTATGAAATTCTTATGGAACCGAACCACATTGGGACAGTGAAATCGCCCCCCGCGAACCGCCCTAGCGATTTTCGGTCTGCCCGGCCCGCCACGCAGTGTTGGCCGGAGGAGTACTGTACATTGTCGCATTTTGACCTATTTCTGACCTATCTACATATCGGAACATATCTTACATGTTAGATCTATTGAATCTTTGAATGATGTGCATACCTACTCAAGAGCATCCCTTCAGACATGGGTAGATGATTGGCGTGGAAAAACTAGGTTTTGTAACGTAGATAAACACCCTGCACTAATAGACTAAGACTCGAGACAAGATTCCCTGCGCCTCCCAAAATAGGCCATTGAAGCTATAGATGTGTGCAGAGGAGATTATGTTGGAGGTCTTTAGCCATTTGTCCAATGTTGGTTCAACTGTGCTTGGGTTTCATCAATTTGCGCTGGTATTTTTCTCATCACTTCATCATCTGTAGATTGGATCCTCTTCCCCTGTTCCCTTTGCCCCGGTTACTTTGGTTACCCCGAAAGTGTTTCTCCATTCCCAAATAGTTCGACGACTCCTCGGGCTACACTGGGTGTGTCACGTGTGCGGCCGCCTCCCGTCGCGCGACCATGTGTGTGGTATCGCAGAGAGCAGATTTGGGAGATGTTTACGCAGAGACGCTGCTGAAGGACCACACGATCCAGGGACCATGCAACATCACTTCTCGTTGCAAAACAACTGTGTTTAAGTATCGCTCAATAATGTGAAATGCAATTAGATGTGCGAAATGTTTCCGCTTGCCCCCCAAACCATATACCAAGCATAAGATCTGTGTTCGTTTTAGTGCGGCACTAGCCAAAAACTTGTGCTTTGGGGCCCTGGAATGGCAGGAAGATAGTGCTACGTTTCTCATGGAGCCGTCCCAGTTGATGTTGCTCGCCGTCTCTGCAAACTTGTGCAGGCGGCACTTGGTGGGTTGAAGCTGGGAAGGGACTGAGGATCCAACAACGGAGTGTGCTTCAAAAGCTGGTGGAATTCTGTACTTCACAAATAAGTTAAAACCATTTAAGACCTTTAGATGGGAAGACAACATACATATTTGATCCAGTTCTTTTCGGTGCATACCCTGGATGTGGAATGGCTTTTTGAACACCTTCTTGCAACCGCCTAATGAAAGAACGCTTGCCCTGTTTGATCTCGATTTTGCACATGATCTTGTCGTTTGTGTTCCAAAATGATCCAACTAAACCCTGCATAGGCCGTAGTAAACCAAGTGGCTGGGTTGCCTCAGGCAGATCCGGCGAAGTTCCTCGGATCTGGAGGGGCAAAATATGGAGACCTTCCAACATGGTCTGCCTGCACATGCGGCCATCGACTCAGGATGGCCACATATGGCCACCATTCGCCCAGCAAAACGGGATTCGTCGTTTTGACATCGTCGTTCTAATATTCCTCACAGTATTCCTCACGGTTGTTGCATGCCAAGGTGTCCAGATCAGCCAATTCCAAACTCAGAGCGTTGGGAAATCTCAGTTCGGAGGTAGGTAGATGGATACGCTGCAACAATAGATGGAATATGTAGGAATATGCAACAATGAAGTTAATAAAGTTATTCAATAAAAAATTCCTTCTATTGGGTGCCACGATTTCTTTGAAGGTCGTGAGGTGTGAAGACAGAGGTGAGGTTTTCTAGTAAATTTGAGTTTCCTACTGCAATGTGTGGAGCTTGTGCAGCGAAATGCTACAGCAAGACGCTGTTGGCCTGTGCAAAAAACCTCGGCCGGATGTTTTATGTCAAAAAGGACATGTTTTCTGATGATAGCAAGATACAGGTTATCCTTTACTCATGCGAGGAATGCTGGATAAATCGCCAAATGGCAGATCATGTCCGTGAGCTCCATGTTTTGCTTCAAAAACTCGAGAACTTCAGTTGTTCCACAGTGAGGTTTTGTGAGGCATGCACGGAGCAGGAACTGTTCCGCAATGGCGAAGTCGCCTGCGTACAGCCTGGAAACCTGGGACAAGCCTTGTGCCAAGTTCGAAATGCAGAAGATCAGAGGGTTTGGCCCCTTTGGCCAGTTTGACTACATGACTGCTACATGTGATCATTGACGATCTGATCCTTATTCTTTCCAAAATTGACCACGCATTTGGATCACAATATTGCTTCATATTTTCATGCCACGTGTAAAAGTGCAGTGTCCATGGCAACCAGTGCAACCAGGGCACATTTCAATTTCAGTATCTCGCAGTGTCTTTGTTTGCGTCTCAGCATGTCGCGGAGGGCTTGCCAACGTGGAGATGGCACGCGCTTCGTCGCGTATCAACTCTTTCACAGCTGCCAGGCCTCAGCTGTGATGTCGAAATCCGAAATTCACCGCTGACATGGTAGAATCTGGTAGAAATCATTGTAGAATTTGGACAGCCTGGGTCAAAAGGCAGAGCCGCTGTCAGGTCCAAGGCCGTTGCCTCGTGCTGTGTGTCTGGGGGCCTTTGGGGGCCTTTGGGGGCCTTCGGGGGCCTTCGGGGGCCTTTACGGAAAGAGTTTTGCCGTTCAGTGGGGCGTTGAGTGCTTGTTGTTCGAACAAAACTTGGATTTGACGGAAGATGTTTGGTGAAATTGGCTTAGATATCGTGAGATATGCTTAAGTATAGTTAAGTTGCTGAAATCCACCATGTCTTCTTGCTTAGCTGTTTATTTAATGTTGCTCGATTTGTTGGTGGTCCAGGGCCCAGGGTGTGATCAGTTTAGCAAAGGAGATGTCAACCGGTGTGGATATGCCACTTTTTCATACTTTTTCCAGAATTGGAATGCCAAACAGATTCAAGAAACAGAAGTGCTACTTAAGCAATGAAAACACGGAAGTATATAACCAAACGAAACGCGGATGGCCGATAATTGCTGTTGGGCACGGGTAAAGGCGTTCGTTTATCCAAAACGGTGCACAATGCATGCCAAACATGACATTTTTTTGTAGGTTTCCTATGTTTTCCAGGATCATTATTTTTGACCTATGCCCATTTGTGTATGGGACCACGCCAAAAAATCCAAAAACCTGGTGCCCTAAATTGACAGCTTCGCTTCAATTTCTGAGATGTTTGGAATGGGTACGCAGATTTTGACCCACACTGATATGGCATATCAAGGAAAATTGGCATTTTTGCTCTGAGGTGCAGTTGGAACTGTGTGAGGGCGATCGTCCCGACATGAAGATGAACCTGGCCCAGTTTCACGAGGAGCTGACTGACCGGACCAGTTTGGGTTTTCCTCAGGGGGTTGCTGGAAGCGCAGCTGGTCACGTCTGACGCTGTGTTGCTGTGCCACATGCATCATTGAAGATTCAAGTGTCATCGAGCATTCATGTTGACCCTGCGGAGATTGTGAACATCATCTCTTTTTCGGACCAAGATTGGGTGCTAAAGCAATGCAAGCATGGAGAAACTCATCAGGGCCACATGACTCCAGGAGGCACGCGTACAGCTCCTGCAGGCTCGGTTTGGAGTGGGACAAGAACCCGTTGTGGTGACCTCTTGCGATTTGTGGAGCAGAATTTCAATCACCGGAAAGCTGAAATCTAAGTCATTCTAGTTCAGGTAGTCACTGGCGAGTTGCTGCGAGATCAGAGTCTAAGAGTGTAGAGGACATGCTTCGGAAAATGCTTGAAAAGAGCTTTCACTTGATGTCAACTTTTTGTTGAAGAGTTGCTTGAGGCTGGTCACGAAACATCAAAACACATCGATATAGGAAGAATTATCCTGTAAGAAGTATATCTCACACAAAGTCCCGCGGTTTCCCTATGGAACAGTTGCTTGAAACTTCAACTGGGTTTGTCCGGAAATGGAGAAGCGAAAGCAATGTTCTAGATCATTTGATCTTGGAGAATTTCAATTTTTGCGCACAAATTTCAGACAATTTCCATGTTGGTCGGATGACTGGTCGCCTTGTTGCCGTAGGCCTTGAAATGCCTGGGATCTCCAGTCTCCTTGGAGCCACCCCTTTTGGACCACGAAAAGGACGTGGGCTTCCGCTTCTATGGAGTCCCTTGGATTGCAGACCATACTATCCTAGTTGCTATCCCTGAAAAAACAAGCATGCTTTAAAGGGAAAAGAAAGAAAACAAATGTGGGGTTTCGAGTTTCGTTAGCTTTTCTTGTATCAGATTGTTTGGTGTTTTGATGTCTCCAGGTGTGCAGTCGCAAGGTGTTTCCGCTAGGCCGAAATGTCATCCAACAGCCATGCTGATATGGAGGCTTTGAGAGCCAGCATCACACGTTTGACAGGAGTCGCTATCTTTGACCCAGAGACCTTTCCCTAAACTAAACCCAGAGATCTAATTCAAATGTAAACTCCCAAAACTCCCCATATTGGACAAAATGTGGGAATGATGAATCGTGCGTCTGTATCCCAGGTTCGGCTGCAAGAGCAGTCGATGCTCCTGGATGAGGGTCGCAGCTGCCAACGCAGAGAGTTTGACGTCCTGCCACGTGGAGCGCAGGTGACACGTGAAGAAGTTGTGAGTTGGCTGCAGCGTCGCAAAATTCAACATCTGTCTGAATTATGTCTTCAAAGAGACAGAGCCCACTCCGAGTTTTTTTGGATCAAAAAGAAGTTGTTCTCCGAATCGGTGGTTCTTTGCCAGGTCTTTGGCGATCGTCCCGTGCAGCCTGAAGCTGGAGGTGCGGCATCGTGGTTACCAGGACGGTTACCATGGAGAACGGAGAGAATGGAGAGAATGGAAATGGGAAGCAGAAGCTTTGTTGGAACATGTTGGAACATAATCAACCAAATTGGAGATGACACGAAGCCTTATTCATGGTCAGCACGAGGCAAGCAGAATGACTAGCACAGAATCCAAATCAAGCTACGAAATGGATGATTCGTGGATTTGTGGACCTGCCTGAGAAAAGGTATGAATTCGTAATATGAGCATGTCAATAACTGTCAACAAATATGTTATGAATATCATATGCAGAATTTGTGCCTCTCATGGCCAGCACCGACCCCAGACCCAGGTTTACGCTTCGCCGTTCGCGTAGAGGCGGCCTCAAAGGTAACTTGGCAGAGGCTGAGCCATCAATTTGATGTACTGAGCTGGATGAAGATGGACCTTGGACCAAGAAATGCCCTACGGATCTTCCAATCCGTTTGAAACATGAATCTCTCAGTTAAGTGTAAGTGTAAGTGTATGTGCTAGTGTAAGTGTAAGTGTTGCTGCTCTGCTTCAGAGCAACTCAATGCCGTTATTCACACTTGCAATCTCAAAACGCCCAAAAAAAGAAGACAAAGCATCTAAGCATCCTCAAGCCGAGAGAACCTCGGAGAACAACATTGGAACCATTGGAACGTGAACACCTGGTCGCCAACACGGGTTGCCTGGCTGTTCAACACGCCAAGGCCTTTTATGGCTTGCCCTTCTTGGGATTCACGCGGCAAGTGCCCAGTGATTGCCCGGGAACTCAGGTGTCAAATCTTGGCAGATTTGCATTGGAAGACTTCCACAGAGAGTACGTAGAGAATATGTGAAGACTATGTAGAGAATGTATATGGAGTCATCAAACGGTCATTACCCCGTTGCAGATTCCGCACTTGAAAACAGGCATGGAAACTGCCCCGCCTTTGCTTCACCAAGGCCCAACGTTGTATCCAGATGTGGCCACCAACATGGCTCAGACTCTCGGTGGCACCCCCCCATCACAAAATTTTGTGCATTTTAAACATGTAAACTTTGGATAACCGGTCGATTTACTCGACAACCTCGACATCGTCGAGCTGTCAGGAGCCTCCTGGTGGGTGGGGACGGTGGAGCTTCGGCCAGAGATCAGCTGACCCACTTCAAAAGCGGTGCCTGGGCCGCCACATGTCGCCACACGTCGCCACGAATGGTCATAGACTGGTCACAGACTGGTCACACGGATGATCTCCAAAAATTGGAGGGTATAGTAACTGTCGTAGATATGAGAGTACCGCACTATTTTTCTCAAGAGCTGTCGGGGAATTCAACAGGCATTGTTGTGGCAATCCTTACGGGTCTGGGGCCTGGGGAGTTTTTGTTTAATCTGAGCCATGCTTGGACACAGGATTCCCGCGTGGTTCCTGGACGTCATTGGAAGGTTGCGACTTGTGTGCAGACACCAATTCCTTCGTGTTCCATTATTCATGGTTGTTCTTTGGTTCTCCCCGGAACAAGACAGTTTCACCGGATCCTGATGCTATGTTGCTGAGTCCTATCTCCAAATCACAAAGATTCACAAAGTACTGGGTTTTTAACGCTCCAAGATCACAAGAAAAGCGTCGCCACTGAGGTTTTAAGGCGCCCCCACAGCATGAGGTGGAGACATTTAGCCTGAGGCCCCAGTCAAAGCATCCATGGGCAACCAAAGCTGAACAATCCCAGAAGCGATGGTTAAAGCTTGAATGACGAGGGGGTCCAATTGGCAGGCTAATGGCCATGAAAGCAGCGTGTGCTGTTATCATGGCGGAGTAAGATACAGCTGTCCAAAAGCAGCATCCACAAGGGAACTTCAAACAATTTCTCCTGTCACACTAATCAGCACGGAAAGCTCTTGGAAGAATGCCCTACACAGCATAGGCAAGTGCACATTTCACAAGACATTGCCTTTTTTCCATCATGTTGCACAGAAAAAACTAAGCAAAAACCATACAATTGCTTACTCTCACTGTGACTTCTATGGGTGACTTGATGAAAGGGGAGACTTGCGGCAAGCTTGAACAGGCCACCAGCCAGTGCAAACAGATTTGTCCATGGGAGGATTTGTCAAAATTCAGAAACTTGCTCTGGACCGTTCATTCGTCCAAAGCAGTTTCTTCAGCCATCATTTCTTCTGTTGTAACATTTAAATTTATGGCATTGTCTTTCGCTGTGTTCGCAGAAAATCTGTGATGCATATGTATACTTTGCCTCTGCAAAGTAAGCTTCAAACATCTTAAGAATGAGTCTAGACTACCAAATCCATGTAGGATTGGAGAACAGGTCAGGACTTGCAGCTGTTGCAACAACAAACATCTCACAATCTTTGCCGTTGCTCACATCCTCACATCTCGGCTTCAATGGTGCAGATCACAGCAGTTTCTCGCAAGACTCTGGTTGAGTTTGATAAGGACATGTACACCGTGTACCTTAGCATGGTGGAAGATGAAACGAAGATGAAATGACTCAAAAGGGTCCTTGCAAACTGAGATTGGACACTCGAGGTTTCAGGAAAGGCAGCGGATGGCATTGGCCAGCTGCAGCATCACACTTGGCACCCTTGGCACTCTTGGCACCGATCCGAACTCATGTGTGCATGCAGGAGGATGTGGGCAAAGTGGCAGAGCTTCGTCAAGAAACACAAGATCTCAACAGGGCTGATAATTTTTGCCACCATCCGATTCAACCAGCCTAGAAGCGCTGCAGCTACTGGAAGCCAGGGCTGATGCGAAAGCAACAGGTGGGAAGACAGCCTTGGATTTTGCTGCGGAAACTGGCCGTAACTGGCCACTTCGGCGTGATGAAAATCTGGAAAATGAAGCCAATCCGAACGGCCATCGATGGCTGCAGCAAATTCTTGCGACGAAGCTGCGCGCTTGTTGCTGGATGCTGGGGCAGACAAGAACTATGCCTCGCAGAATTGTAGGCTTTGCACGTGGCAGTTCACATTTGTGCTGGGGGAGTTGTGCATGTTCAAGCCGCAGGACGTTGTTAAAGTTGCAGGGTGCGGCACACTCTCCAGGACATGTGCATCTCCGGAAAAAACTATTCAGAGACCATTCCCAGTCTCTTGCCGAGCGATTTGGATATGGATCACTTGCAGGCTGCAGCTTCGAGCAGTTGCTTGGAAGTTGTTCAGGTGTTGCTCAAGCCTGGGGCCGCAAGTACAGCGTATTGCTATTCACAGAGAGAAACGTTTTGGCGTTTGGCTTCTGCGGACCTCAAGAAGAAGCAGTTGAGACAGAGACCTCTTCTCAACCCAGAACAGTGCCAAAGTATGGCAGGTGGTTAAAAAAAAATTAGGGCAGAGGAAAGGGGGGAAGAAGAGTTCCAAGTGAAACCTCGAGTTGGTATCTGCTGGCCGGGTATGAGCGGGCCCTCTGATTTTAAGAACTATGGTGATTTGCTCTGGCAAATAATTAGGGAATTCTACTTTGCAGGAAGCACTTGGCCAAATTGACTGAGTACTTCCCCACCTCAGTAGGTTTTTGTGTCCATTCGTCAACCAAGTTGGTAGGATTCATTCGGATTCATCGTTCTTTTCACTTTGTTTCTGTCCCGGCGGGTTGAGAAACCAATGCAACTTCTTATCCTGAGGTCTGCAACCCGACCTGCCACGGCATAAACGACAAGCGCCCGCAGAACCCACTGTTGGGGACCGACGGCTGACGACTCGGCCATAGGGATACCAAGCACGTTGGCCCCATGAACCAGTCATAGTCTTTTATGCCAGGCCATCAAATGCCGGTAAAGTTGCAAGATTGGGGCTTTGTTGGGACCTGTTTGACATGCATGGCATTTGCGAATCAATCAATTGCTGGTGTGAATATGTGCGAATTTCCGACCACAAAGCAGCAATCCAATTTTGCCCTCCAGTTCTTGCACAGTGATAATAGGGACCATTTTTCAAATGTCAAGGTCTGCCAAAACTTGCCAAAGATTAAAGTCCTCGGTTGGATAAGACATCTCCAATAGTCGACAGCACCTCAACCTTAGTAGGGAGCTTTGAAATAAATCAGACCCTCTTGAATAGAACGGCTTTGATTGCCTGATTTCATAAACCACGCATTAGGGAATTAATCCAGGAATGATCCTCACCTGGTTTGTTTGTTCCCCAATGCTATCCAAACTAAGGCAATGAAGCCACAAATTGGATCAATTGGATCCCACATGGTCGTGACCATGCCTGGTTTTGTGCAGGACATCTTGGAGTGCCGCTATACCTGGCAAGGACGACTTCAGATGTTTCTCAATGACCAGGTGCCAGCTCTGACTTCAAACCGGATGTCAAACGTCGAACCGGTTTCACTCAGACTCTCACCACTGGGAGTCGACAATGTCAAACTCGTTTTGATGATGGGTTGTCCAAGATGGTAGCACCGAGCATAAGTCATGGTTCATGAATGTTCATGCTCAGCAGGCTCACATGTTTCAATACGCCAACACTCAAAGTATAAATTCCCAGGATGCCAATTGGGGCCACTAGAGAGCCAGGCATACCCTGGAAGCTCAAAACATGACTTCCGACGAGTTCCCCTCTTTGCGATTGACATTCATTGACTATCATTCACCAGACCTCACAGAGAATATCAGGATGGCCATCGTCTTTGAGTGTGAATTCTTGTCTCTCATCTCCCTGGTTTCTGAATCTACAAAAGCTTCTTTGATTGTTGGACCTACCCGGAACCAGAATATCCCAGTTCTGCCAGTGGTTCTATCCACCCAGCTGCAAGCGCTGCCAGAAGCTGATGGACTTTGATACTGGTCGACCCCTCAATCCCGACGTCGTTTCTTGGTTGCAAAGCTGCATGGCAATGTGGAAGCAACCCCTTCTGTTGAAGCACAGTTTGTTGATATTGGAAGAGCTTGGAAGAGCTTTGTGGATGCCTTTGATGGATGTTTACCTTCAGTAGTCTCCTTGTCCCTGGCAGAAATCTTGCAAGGAAGCTCCTACTGATATTCAAAAGTCAAATGATCCCCTCATAGAGCCTTTGGTCCACCCATCTTCAGCATGTCTTTAACCAGTGGGTGTAAGTATCATTAAGTATCCTTAAACTAAACCCCACCTGAAACTCATCAGTAACTTAGATATGAGGCCCACTATGCTGTCGTGGATGTGGCCTTTGCTGCGTATCGGCTGTCTTTGGTGCCCCCGACACAACCGTGCCTTGGACAGCGGAAAGCCAACGGAGAAACCCATTGGCTCTTGGCTCAAATTGGGGGGTTCCCATGGGCAAACCCGAGTTATCGTCCAATTTGTCGCTCAATCAATTAACAGGGAAACCAAAGGTTTTCAGGTTTTTTGGGGGTATCCCTTTTTGGTAAGCCACAAAGACAACTCTACCTTGGAACTGACTTTGGTAAAGGAAGTTCAGACCTAAGGCAATTTGTCTTTGATTTTCTCATGATTTGGACCAGCTCTCCTAAAGAGGAACTGGACTTACAACCGCAACCTTTGGTGGTTGTTGTCATGCTACGCGTTTGGTACTGACCCGTGCATAGTTGTCTTAAAGCCAAAGCTAGCAGCCAACTGAAAAGTAAGCTAAGGAAGCTAACCACCTGCGCAGGTTCCCGACGGAAAGAGCAAGCAGCTCTGGCAAGTCGCCGGAAAGCACCTGCCGCTCGGTGGTAATGGAGTCCGTTGTGCCAGTGCGTCGAGATTCGTTTAGACCGGGCACCAGGTTGGTTTCTGGGAAAATTGAGGAAACCGGTGACACATTTCTGTATCACATGTGTTTCTGTATCATGTTGTGAATATGGAAAGTTCCATCCAGTCGAGGTTTTCCGATTGTGTCCCGGATTCTCGAGGTGACGACGAAGAGTCCATTGACTTGGACCCGTTGGGGACACCTGGAGACTGTGGGCGGCAGTGCTGTTTGGGAAGGCCATCATCCACGAGGGTTTCTTCAAAAATGGGTAGCAAAAAATGGGTAGTGAAACCACCTAACACCAAAAATTGCTACTTCTTAAACATTTCAAAGTTGGCAAGAATGATAATTTAATCCTGTGGGCTTTGGGGCACTCCATTAAAAAACCTTGAATCATCAGCCACGGGTTTTGTAGCCCTCCAACATATAGCTTCTGCTCATATTGTGCTTAAGTTGGAAACGATCTGGATGCTGAAACGAATCGGCCGCTGAAGCCGTGAAGCTGTCAGAGTTCTGAGGTCCTCCTCCGCATCGTCAATGACCACGATGACCACGATGACCACGATGACCACGATGACCACGATGACCACCAAGTCACTGGGACGAGGGAAATTACAAGATGCGCAAAATGCCAATGTCACGGTTTGCAGTATGCTGCATCGTCCATTGAACCAGCACACACAAAAATCATTTTATTTACTTGAAGATTTTCGTGGAAATAGCTGATTGCACTGCCCTTTTGATTTTCCAGGGTTTGCAAAGATTGACTAAAGTAACCTCTGCAGATCTATCAATTTGACGTCAGATTTACAAGGGTTTTGGGGTGACACCTGAGCATCTGCTGCAAGGCCTTCAATGGAGACGCTCGGTGGTTCTCCTGCAACCGGTAGGTGCACAGCACAGGATTGTCGGGATGGGACTTTCCTGGTGGGGTCATTTCCAAAATCCCCAAGTGATGCTGTTGGAATTCCTGGTGAAGCAGTTGGTGGCAAATTCCCAACTTACTTCAGAAACTCCAACTCACGCCTGATCCCCAACCGGATATGAGGCAAAACCCGGGAACACAGACAGCTTGTTGCAGCTGACTCGTCTGACAAAATCATGTCCTATGTGCAGAATTTGCCGACAAAGCATGCAAAGTGCATAATTATGTACGAGATATTCCGCCGATTCCTTTCTTTTAATGAGAAGAGTTCAGGTCGCAAATGAAGAAACCATTTGGTTTGATCAACTTCTCATCCCCATCGGATTCTTCTTTTAGGGTTTGATGAAAGTTTAATGTCCGTTTGTCAGAATCAATTGTGGTTCAACATAGGTGCTCTTCTACTAAGATACTCCTGAGCTTGGGTGGTCGTGGTATTTCTACGTGTAGTTCTGCTGATTCCTTCCTCCCTAAAAGCCTACATCTTAAGAAACATTTTTCTGCACAGGCTTCTGCAACTGGCTTGCGCACCCCGGCAGAAGGGGCAGAGAGTCAGATGCGGTTGGTAGTGATAACAGGTTCCAAAATCTTGGACTAGACATCATCCTGCAAGTGCGGAAAGTTGCGTGTTTTGGGTCTCAAACAAGAAACATACACTACAACGCGCAGCATTTTCAAGACCAACGGTTTTCAAAGGAAAAGTTCTGCAACTCTTCCTCATGAACAGCACCCTTCAGCCACGCAATCATACCAAGGTCTCTGCAGTTGTTGTCGCCGGGTTGGCCCTACTACCAGCATTGCGGCGCTGAAATGGCAGTCTGCCAAATCGCGGAGACAAGCTGAGGTCCAATCTTAGACGTGTTGTTGGATACTGTTGGATTCTTGTTGGATTCAAGTGTGGATTTATGTCAAATTGAAGTTCTCTTTTCGGATATTTTTGGATATCCCGGAGATCAACTCTGCCAACTCGACTTCCCTCGACTTCCTGCATATGGACGTCAGGGACGTCACAAAGATCGTCCCAAAATACATCCAAAGTACATCCCTGTGCGATGTTTGGACTGTGTTCCCTTCAAGGCTCAGTATGATCCCTAGCTGACCTCTTGAAGCCACCAAGTTGCAGGCTTTCCTTTTTGCCGGCTATTCATCTCACCAAAAACACCCCTCTGCCAATATCCAACTTTAGTACTCTGAAGATCTCCGAAGTATTGCATGTTTCTGTCAGTTCCACCGCGCGATTGGCACATTGCCTGCTGCGACCATTTTCGTGGTGACATGAATGCTGTTCGCCAACCTTCGCCAACCACCAGCCTGCTGAGGGGCAGGGTTTTCGCTGAGTCATTGGGGAAAGTTTGAAATGCGACGACACGAGACCGTTTGAGAACCACAGGATCCCATGCTCATGTCAATCCAGTCAGATGGAACACACGGAACACATGGAACCAGCCAAAGCTAAAGGTTCGAGGTTGCAAAGGCCGCTACGATTTGTGAGATCCTGGCACCAGAGCTGATGAAAACCCACTACTTAGAAGAGAAGCCCACCTGATGTTTGCACTATATTCAAATATATTAGCAAATTATTCGAGGACGTTTTCTAGTTGTTTTTAAGTTGTTTTTAATGCTTTCTTTATTCCTACTTGTCTCTGAAGAAGTTTCTTGATGTCATCTTTTGGCCCTGATCCCTGAGCAAGTACACCCTAGTCAACCCGTGTTGTGAAAGTGGTTGTTCCATACACGTTGCTACATTGCAAATACACCAAATACACTATGCATAGACCATGCGTAGACTATGCATCACTATGTATAACTATGTGGTGCTTTTGCATCAAAATACATCAAATGCCAATACCTGCTGATTTTGAATTCCAACTTGGCACATGTTACAGAACCTAGGTCTCGAGCCGTCGATGTTGCTTGCAAGATGGTGTCGCACACTTCTCTGTTCGCAGCATTGAAAACGCTACTCATTTTCGCCCGTCAAGAAGGAAATTCCGACACGACTAGTCAGACTAGCATATAAATAGCCACATCAAGTGGGTGTCACGTCCACCAGCTGTTCACACCAATTGTCGATGTCCCAATGAAGTGGAGGCCTGTCGGTCCTAACACTTGGACTGCAATCAGCCAGCTCATGGTTCCGTTGATGGTTTCCCAGAAAAGGTCAGTCTCAAACAGCAACAAATATCAGCTACTCAATCAATCTCAATCAGAGCCAATCCCTCAAATGCTCTGAAGTGCAAATGTTTGTATCACCACAGAAGCCATAGTATGCTGGGTATATGCTGGGTATCACTGGGAGTCCTCATTTTGTGTATCCTATGTTGCACTTGCCACGTTTATCAGACACGACGAGCTCAGAGCAGCCCACTGCGCGCCAGAGAGGAGAGGTTTTCTCATGCCGCACCTCCGTGATCAGCTATCATTGGCTATCATGCTTAACGGGCCTACCAGCTGTTTTTGGGTACTCCATCTCCAAGCCATCCTGAAGATTCAGATTAGAGTTTGAAAAATGTGCTCTTTAGCACGGCAACATTTTTGCATGAGAAAACGTGTGCGCCAAGGAATTGGCGGCGGCTACTAGTGTGCGGTGGAATGACTCCAGTGGAAGAAGTGGGTCTGCACTTGCCCCGAGGGAACATGAAATCGCACGAGTGGTTTCAGGGCAAGGTTCAAAGTGCATGGGTGAAGGGCAAGCAGTGGCCTTCCACTTTAGTAGGGTGTCCCTCAAGTCACTGGTGATCTTGACTTGTACGGCGATGTAAGGGGCACATACTGGATGCTGCCAATCCCTTGGAATCCCAGTGGCCAACAAAGACTTGTCATTGATGAGTGAACGTCAGCCGTAAACACGCACCACAAGATAGCAGTGCTGGTGATGTATCCTGGGCAACTTCATTTCCAATAGCCCCTGCAGTCTTTCTATTTTCATATAGCGCATGCATACATGCATGCCACATTCTGCATGTGTGTATATACATGAAGGTTGACAGAGCGAGGGCGATTTGGATGATCACAGTATTCTGCGTACTGAAAAAAGCAAAAGTGATAGAAACAGACGATGGAGAAATTGAGAACAGAAAATAGAGATAGAAATCTACAGAAATCTACATGGACATATTGAGCATGGCCATTGGTGTCATTAACCGCTGCGCTGTCGCTGCCGTTTCACTCGATGACTTTTGCTCTGCGAGTGCCGCCAAAAAGGGCACAGCGTCAGAATTCCCAGGGGCTCTCGGCGTCGAAAATCGCCAGATGTTGAGTCATTAGGGGGTCTCCCAGTTGCCCGGCGTGCTGAATGCGTAGCTGCAATTTTCACTAACGCAATTCCTGCTGGATGTGACTTGGATTGACAGGATTTGACGGAGTTGCTTTTGAATACGACAAATCAACATATGAACAAGAAAGAACAAGAATAAGTCAGTCATAGTCAGTCTATCTATAGATAGAGGGATAGAGTCAAATGGAAATATATAGTGAGATATGGAGTGGAAGGATGCCGCTTCCCTAGACCACAGTTGGCTCTTCAAGTCTTCAAAGATATTGAAAGTGTTGTTTTGAATCCTATGACTGGGAAGATGAACTGCGTAGGTCAGAACTGATGGTTTGAAATTAGCTTAGGCAGCCTTCCATGAAGCAAGCTACGGTATCCTTTCCACTGCATGTTCCTTCACTAGAGGGTAGCTAGCATGTGCTCTTATTGTGTAGGTCCAGCATTTGTAGAAGCCAAGAGGCAAAAAGAATCAAAAAGAGTAACCGTTGAACAACCCAAGTAACAAGCGAGGAAGAGAGGAACAAGAGAACTCGAGGTGTTGGATGAGATCCAAGCTGGACCAACTCACATCGCAGCAAGATTTTCGACCGCCATTTAAAGGCGTGTCCTTCAGTATCAAGACATTTGTGTCACATTGTCTCGGAACCTGTCCGATAGATGTTGGTTGGGGGAAGAGATCCGGCGTTCCTACAGTATATCAATGGCCAAGTTGTGTAGATCTCTGGGCAGTAGCATGTGGTGGATTGTAGTGGCCAACATTTTGGATTTTGCTGGATCTTCCTACATCTTTCTGGCCCAGCTTGACTTTTGGTCAAGATCATGATCTTTTCTCCCCCAGCATTCAAAATCTTCAACAGCCGACGCAGCGGACCATGTCGCCCGCGATCGTACGCATGGACTGCGGGTCGCGAGTTGCCGCAAATTGTACAGTGCATCTTCCTCAGCTCAACGAGATCCGAAACGAAGTTCTGAGTTTCTGAAATCCAATGTTACACCGAATCAAAACCTGTTGAAATGCGCAACAGTTCCCAAACTTCAGCTTTTCCAGAAACCAAATGGGCCGATTTGAGAATGGAAAACTGCCGAATTAAGCCATCTTCACGGATGTTGGGAGAGTCGGTGTTGTAGGTGGCTTGGTGCAAGCCTAAACATAAAATGTAGTTCGGGTGACTCATCAAAGGGTCACAAAATCGAAATTAATTAATCAAAATTGCCCAACTACTTGGCATGAGAGTTCTTTCCGGTCATACCATACCAGTGACTTTGCAGATGCTTTCTCTAGAATCAAATTGCCCGTCGCTTGAGGGACCTCGCTGTTGTTGACAGAGGATGTATTGTGTTCATGGATTTCCCTCTGAATGTCTTTGAATCTCCCGTAAAGAATATTCATATCTACAATGTTTCCGATACGATATATGGGAGATTATGGGAGATATACACCAGTGAAGTACGAAGATTGTTTCGTCGGACGCAGGTGTTGCAGGGGCACCTGCAAGGGCCCAAGGACTTCGTTTGTGCAAGTTTCCACCTGGGAGCGCGCCGCGGCTGGGCAGCTCCGGTGACATGGTCTGGCACAAACAGCTTGGAACAGCTTGGAATGACGCAAATGTGACGTGAATGTGACGTGAATAACATGATGTCATGCTACAGACAATGTGATGGAGATCTGATGGACAGCGATGTGTTCAGGTTGGAAATGGAAACAGTTTTTCTGGGTCACTACCTGTATCTAAGTAAACTAGGCCAAGGGTCCAGATGAGGTCCGTAGGGCTGTCTTGGTGCACAGCACTCTATCAAAGCTACTTAGATGATTTCTTGGAGGTTTGCTGCAAACATAAAGGAGAAGTAGCACATACACCTAATGAAGAGCATAGAAATGGGGAAAAGAATCCCGTGTTCAATCCAAGATTTCATTGATTTCATCAAGCGTTTGGCAAATGTTGGGTTTTAGGCACATAAGCCACATCGTTTGTGTCAGACCATTGAAGGTGTTATGACACCTTCCTAGGGGACCTGGTAGCGAAAAGCATCTGGTGCCTTCTGGCGCGTATGTTGCAGGGGTCACTGCGACATTCCCCTAGACCCACTCGACCAAAAGATCAAAAGGACTTTGGGCGCTACAGCTTGATTGCAGTTGCACCAACACACTACAAGACAATATGCAAATGCATATCCTTAGGAAGAAGTGTGTGTGGCCCCGGGCCATATTTGAAATAACAAAGTAACATAGACTTGTACACATGTATTGTACACTCTGTCAACACATGTAGTCAAAGCATGTCAAATCCACTTCAATGCCCGATGCAAGAGATAGCTTGAGCGATCTATGGCCATTTTGACAGCGATTTCCGGAGGAATTACGCTGTTGGACGTTGATCTGCCGGGGATGTTTGAGGCGCCAGCGCGACACTGTGTCACGATGCCATCCTCACACCGATGGATGCAGGGGCGACCCAATGGGATGAAGGGACCCGGAGGGGACCCAGAGGGACCCGGAGAGAACTGATTCTGCTTTTGCAATTTTTTGCAATCTGCGTGCATTCCCAATTTATGGAACGATCCTCCTTTGCGTTGAGCCTCGATTCATTTTTTCCGAATTCTGAAGCCATGACATCTGCTGTTTGAGGAAGTCCCTTCAAAAGCCATTCATATTGCGAGTCAACCAAACGATTTCAACAGTTTCAATCGATGTTTGGACTCCAAATTGAATCTCAAATCCAATCTGCTTTCGTGATCAACTTGAAGCCAAGGTTGTGAAACAGCGCATGCAGCTGGGCCGCTACAAACACGTAGGTGCAGTATGGCGCAGTTGGCCTGTCAAAGCCAGTCTTCCAACTCGTGACAGCTTGAGCATTCACATATTTGCAGACTGGTTTGGTCCTTTTTCTGTTTTCGTTAACCAAAGAAGAGGTCCTGATGACTCATATTGCAACGGAGTTTGTTCTTTCAGTGCTCTGATTCTTCCAATTTCTTTGGAAGCCCGTGGTGCGGCGTTCCAAGCCACTCGAATTGGTGCAGTGATTGCCGCCCAAATCTGTAGGCGATTGTTTGCGCAGCGTGCTGCGGCGCGAAGGGGCTTGGGGCCTGTACCGCTCCATGCCCACGACGCTGGTTGGGACGCCCACAGGACAGAGTAACCAAGGCACTGGTTGTGATGTTTTCAGTGTATTTTTTGGGAAAAAAACATATTTCCTAAACTTGTGACACCACCAGGATCCAAGAGGTTTGAGGGGCCAAAGCATACTCTAGACGTGCCGCTTTAGCTTCTGTACACTGCATGATTTTGGGACAGTGACTGGTTGGAAGAATTGATCGAAAGTATGATTCCTGGTCTCAGAGACACCAACAGAAGATCCAATTGATTTGGTAATGAGCTTCAAAGCGTGTTGGTCAAATCTGTGTCAGAGAAGATTGCAACATGGCAGAAGTTCCAATCCATTTGAAGCATGAAGTACCTCGTCACTGCATCTATGGTGCACTTGAAACTGTATTAAAAACTGCATTGGAAACTGCATCATGGTGTTTTTCTTGCCTGTGAACCAAGCTGTTTCACATGAGGCCATGAATGTGCCGTATGGCAGCATCCTGGCAACCTCCTCAGATCGGAATCTGCACCATCGAAATGGTGGACTTCGGACAGGACAGGACGGACAGGACGTATGGGTGCACCTTACATGGGACATGACATACTATACATTAATATATATCATACTATCATATACTATCAATATATGATGTTTGTGTATTGTGGTTATCTTGGACGTAATTATTCTATTTGGGCCATGCCAGTGGAGCATCATCACTCAATGATATCGGAATTGGGATCCGAAATGCAACCATTTGTAGCGAAAGTTTCACATGATATGGAAGCTGAATGTACTTCACTCAACAGATGCAAGTTTACAAACAGCCAACGTTCTGATTATCCAAGCGCACAGATACATTCTGAGCTTCATTTAGAGTGCTTCACCTGACTCCAAACCACGAAAGATACAAGAGTTTTTAGTAAGCTAGCATGTCAATATCCAGATCATGTAAGCCCCATGTCACTTTGACAGAGAAAAGGGGCACCTCTCCATTTTCAGTGAAACATTGTCTACAAATTGTTTGCAAATTGTATACATTCTGAAGGGTTGTGATGATTTCGATTTTTTGACGCCTTGTGAAAATCTTGTGAAACGACCTTGTGAAACGACCTTGTGAAACGACCTTGTGAAACGACCTTGTGAAACGACCTTGTGAAACGACCTTGTGAAACGACCTTGTGTCACCTTGTGTCACCTTGAGGTGGCCTCGAATGAGTCCATGAAGCAGTTCTTGGGCGTCCGAAAGATGAGGAGCGCCGGGCCGGAATCGGGGAGCACACCGTGGCGCATTGGAGTTTTCCGACTCCAGAAATTGATGAAGCGATGCCGATGACATTCTTTCGTGTTTGGCTCCAGCATTGATTCAATTTTAGGACTTGTCACCTATAAAATGCTTAGAAGATCCACGAACGTTGGAGAGGAGCCCACGAATGTTGCAGTGTGACAAGAACTTCAATTTAGTCTGTGGAAATAGGTGGAAAGAAGAGATGGAAAGAGAAGGAAAGATATTTCGTTTCGAGATTTCGAGATTTCGTTTTTCAAGATCTTCCAAGCTCCCGGTGCCAGGCAAGACACCAAAAGCTTGCTGCCCTGGTTCAAGCCTCAGAAGCCCCCCAGATGCGGTGCTTTGGGTGTGCGAATTGCAGATCTGCGTGGATGTGTGGATGTTCATATGATTGTCAGCAGCATGCAGTTGAATCTTGTGCGATTCTGTGGTTTTCCTATAATGACACCATCGAATACCACATTCTAACATATTCTAGCAACATTGGTCAAGGAAACCCATCATTTCTGGGTTCTTCAGAAATGACACGCACCGCACCTCCATTGTGTCATCGGAGAATTCTCCGTACCTCACCCGGCCTCACCCAATAATCCATTGACCGCCACGGTTCAGCTTTGAGGTATTTCCTCTCAGCCGGTCTCAGTGGTGCAGTCGCCTCTGCCGCAACCCAGCCGTTGGATGTGGTCCGCAGACCCAGAGAATGATGAGGGATTTTGATTTCAACTGGCTTGATGGGATGCCAGCAAAAATATGATTGGACGATACGAATGAAGTGAATGGAGTGAAGTGAATGAAATCCGAGCTAAATCTGATGGAGTTTGAGAAAGACAACGGAACTTACACGGTTTAGACAACGGTTTTGCAGATGAGGTGAAGACTAGGCTGCAGACGCAGGACTGCCAGCTCCACAGAATGACATAGCGGACATGGCCGATCGCCGGAATCAACTACTTGACATTACTTGACCAACTACTTATCTCTATAACTACTCTCTGTAAACATGTTTCTCTGCAAGGGGAGAGATAGAGAGGGGGAGAAAAAGGAAAGAAGCAGATGGAGGTAGGTCTCTAGAGCTTTCAAATATCGATCCT
Source organism: Symbiodinium sp. clade C Y103 (assembly GCA_003297045.1). Taxonomy (NCBI): domain Eukaryota; class Dinophyceae; order Suessiales; family Symbiodiniaceae; genus Cladocopium; species Cladocopium sp. clade C. Next base: position 15,285 of record BGPT01002310.1, on the reverse strand, counting down.
GCACAAGCCTACTCAGAATGTAAGAGCAGCATACTGCTCAGTGAAATTAGCATGAAAGTGGATGAAGGTGAAACTGAGCAGAAAAAAGTCATGGCCACAATATGCCATCATAATATGCCATAATTTGCCACTAGCAGGGCAGACAAGGCAGATTTGAATTCTCCAGATTCTCCCCAGCACCAAAGCCATGGAGAAGCCACGGAACTGGACGGTTTATCCGTGCCATGAAATCCGTTGAAACTGGGTGGCTGTTTCCCACCAGGACTGCTTGGTGAGACCCAAGAGGCACTGTGATGCAATTCAAAGAGAAGAATATATACATAGAATATTCAGAATGTATATGATCTGTATATCTGTATATGTATACATGTGTGCATATAGTCTATGGCATTTATTGATATCAGACAATATCACATCAAGCACTGTATCACTGCAGTTTATAGAGAATCCAGCATTTCCAAGTAATCGGCGTAATCCGTGTTTGAATCCGCGTTGAATACGGGCGGAGTCTAGCGAAGTTGATGCCAGGCCAGACGGCAGCTCCATGAGTCTCTTGGCACATTAGTTCAAGTGCAGACCAAACCAGACCATAAAAAGCTCATATTTGTTCAAATATTTCTTCAAAAGCTCAGTGTTCAAAAAGTTCTCATTGAAAAACAATTGCGGTCGTGTTTGATTCTATTGGCGATCTCATGTGGGCACTATGTGGGCACCAGTTGATGTGTGGAGATCCACAGAGTATTTTGGATGGCGTGGGAACTTGGCATCAAATCTCAGGAGAACCAGTGACCTATGCAGGCGAGATTCTGGATGTGAAGATATGTGAGGTCTTTGGCCATTTCGTAAGATTTCCGTCACAGAGATTGCTCCTTTTACATCGTGTGATGTGGAAATGTCATTGAAATGTCCCTGAAATGTCCAAATACTCCCAGGGTTTGCATTTGCACAACATGGCACAACCGATCAGGTGACAGCACAAATTTGTGCGAACCGAAGTGCCCCTGCCACCCCTGGCCAAGCGACGTGGAGCCATAGAACTGAAAACACGAGCCAGAAACAACGTTTAGTGAAAAGGGTGGAAAAGGCCATGACTGAAACACTGTGGCATCTGTGACATAGGCCAAACATGGCCAAATCCCCTACAATTGTTCAAGTTCTCTTCCTGCTGAAAGCCGCTAAAAGCTATTAAAAGCTTCCATCCTCCCTTGGCTTGTCCTTTTTCAGAGATTCTCCCCGAGGTACTCAGGCTTCTTATCTGCAGTTCGAACCATTGTAAGAGAAGAGGGCTGGTCCTGCCCTAAGCCTGGATGAAGCAGATGTCAGCCGGCTGCAAACCTTCCATGGAGTGTTTCTGATGTCATCCTTCGAATTAGAAAGTCCACATGTTTGGAGGACGGGTCAAATAGATGCTGTCAATCTCAGGGAAGTTCTAAACACCGACATATTACGATTTCTGCTTCGGCTACTATTGTGGAGCTCCATGCCAAGTTGTGAAGTACGAAACAGTCCATGTCTACAGCTTTCCGGAAGCTTTTACAGCGATCACTCACTTGTGCCAAGGTGACATTTACAACTCACAGCAGATCCTATCAAATTTGCCATGATTTTCCCGAAAACGGTTTGTTTACATCTTCAGATATTCCCAGATAAATTCAGTTACTTCACGGAATTTCACATTGCACACTTTTTCGACCAGGTTGGCACTCTACACGGGCACTATGCCTCGGATGCTTCACGCCGTGCCCTCTGCCGCAATGTGCTGGGGTCTGGAAGCTCAGCTCAGAAGCTCAGGAGCTCAGGAGCTCAGGAGCCACGGGAAGAATCTGCGTCATCCGATGAGATATATCTGATATATATATATATATATACATGTTTTTTTTGTGTGTGAACAATTGTGAACTGAATGGAGATTTTGAGGGATCTGAGAAGATCTGAGAAGATGTGACTGAGAATCACACATCTTGTCAAGACATTGGTGACGACTCTTCTAGCAGTGAGCCGAGACGAAAGTGGCAGTTGAGCACTCGCACTCACATTTGGGTCTGATACGGTGCATGGAGCAAATATATAGCCATGTACAGAAGGGGAACATGTTTTGCAATACTAGCAGGAGAACCAAAATGTCTTGAGATGTCTTGAGTTTGGGAATACAGCGTTGTGGGACATGCACGGTTGACGTGGTCTGTCCCTTGAGTCATTTACTTCCGATGTTGGCAGACGCTAGTTGCAGTGGGTCACAACCAAGGTACCTATGAAGTAGTGAAGAACTTTCTGCAGGACTATTGAGGTGTGCTCCTCAGATGATAGCCGATATGCCACCATGAGGATTCAGCACTACTGCCTTTGCCTCATACGTTTTCTTTCAAAATGGCATTCAACCCCATTTGAAAAAGGATCAAGCAAGGCACCGATGTGTTCGGTGCTGGCTGCCACAGGTGACAAGTTCGTCGCGGCCGCACTGAAAGCATTCGAAACGGATGGATTGCAGAGAATTTTGTTAGGCTGCATCTTTCCAGTCAAGTAGCAGTGGCAGGGATGATGCGTTTGCTGACACTTACTGACAGTTACTGATACTTGTTGTCGCATGCTGTTCCAAGAGTTCCCGGCTTTTTGTCGTGTTCCTGGTGTTCCACCTGCTATTGCGGAGACGTCTGGGATCGAACTCTTCGTGGGGTTGGATGCCAACGCCAACCATTGGCGCGCTGAGAAGGGACGCCGGGAATTGGCGTGACGTTTGAAAGACCCAATAACAAGGGGATGCTGGAAACCAACTTCATTGGAAACATCATTGAATATCTACATTCCAATACATTCCAACTTTAAGAAGTGTTAAATGATGTGTTTCAGTCACTTGCTTCAATGTCAAATGGCTGCACTAACTTTCAACATGTTCAGCTGCGCGAAGCAGCGAAGCCGAATGCAAACAGAATGCAAACAGAATGCAAACAGAATGCAAACAGAGAGAGCACCAAAGGGTTGTGCACCGTGAGATTCGAATTGGATTTCGTTTCGGGTTTCGCAACATCCCAAGGGTCGTGCACCGTGTGGCATGCTGACAGACCTGGCGCTCACCAGACATCCCTGGTAGGCAAGAGCACATGGACGGTAAGGCACAGCACATGGGCAAATTTCATCGAATTTGTTGCAGATTCAGCCAACAAAACTAGTGGAATGATACTGTGTTCTGGAGAAGACTAGAAATCATCAAAGTCCGATTCCACGTGAGCGGAGAACTTCGTCTCGTACGATGTCATGGTGCGTTGCCAAATAAGGCCTTGATGGTGTGGTGCGAAGACCGTAGCAAATTCTCTGAAGTTGGCCCTCAAGTCCCCGATAGACACGGACAGCTATCGTTTCTGTTGGATGTTTTTCTAGGCAAGAAAGAGCTTCTTGTGGAAGATGAGGGGCATGCTGAAGCTTCTACATATAGTTGGATTCTGAAGACATCGGGGGCAACCAGAAATATCAGAAATGCAGCCTGGGGGCTAAATTAGGAAATGAATCTGGTACAGCCTGAAAATAAAATGCTTCGGCCGGTCCCCAATCACATCCTTATGGGCACAGACAAGGACCCAACTTGCAGGATCTAAACATTGCACATCTTTGAAAATCCCATTGCGCCACACCGCAATCACCGTGGATTCGATCCAGATCCTCCCATGGCCCTAGAGTGCCTCTGTGCATCAAGAAAGCTATGACATGATGGAAAGACATCACATAGGAGTTGTTTGAAGAGCCCTTCAACCACTTGTCAGATCATGTCCATGATCCACTCCTGTGACGTTGGAAACATTGAAATTGAGACCAAAAGGTCCATTGCTGGGTTTGTGGGAAAGTTGGGAGACAGCACTAGTATCACTACTCAAATCAGCCTTAAAGTCGTCAGTTTCCATGGCTTCAAAAGAGATTCCTGCCCTTCAAGACGATACCGTGACTCGTTGTGATGTTGCCCATGAGATATATACAAAGATGCCCCGCTCTGATCTGGTCAAGGCATGGTACAAGTCTAGTCTTTGCAGACGGAAAAACGCGGTTCATGGAATGCCCGAAACTGAAGTTCGCAAAGTGCACACAGGTACCATACAGGTACCATACGTCCACAGGGAGTATTTGGTTCTTGCGCTCCATACCCGCTACCGGTTCTGCACCCGAAAAAGTGATGAGCAGAGGACCTAAATCAGAGATCCCAGGGAACAAACACAGTTTGCCAATGAGTTTCTTGCATTTGGATTAACATGCGTTTGCTCCACAATTGACTTCACTTTGAGTGACCATTCTGGTTGTGCCGTGCTTGAATTGTGGATGGAGAGACCACGACCTATCAGTCACTCTTGGGCAGGGGGCATCATGTCTGCATGGTTCCAGACACTGTTTACATGCCAAATTCAGTGAATGTTCCCCATGAAGTTGGCTCCGAAGCTAACAGCCACTTGGTTGTCCGAGCATTTCGTATCTTTCTTCATCTGAAACGAAATGCGGACCAAAATGAAGACAACAACCAAGTCCACACACAACTTGAGCCATGGTTCGCCATGTTTCAGAGATCTTTCGGCTCAAGGCGTCTCCACCTTCTCACCCAGCTCGCTGATGGCTCCCCCCCCAGCTGGTGTCGCCATAGCCACTTGGGACCCAACGTTGCGTTTCGACAGGCGAAACATTCCACCAGTTGATCCCAACAATCCACCGACCTGGGAGGGCTTCATTGAGAATTACAGCGAGGCCGGAAATCGAAATGAATCGAATGATTGGAGACAGATGAAGCGATGATTTGGAGACAATGAGGAAAAGTCCTGTAGAACATTTCAAGTAGGTTTGCCAAACTTGAAAAACTTCGGGCATTTCAACTGAAGTTTCATTTGGCAATTTTGCGGGTCAAAAGTTGGTGGAGGGTTGCTCACAAGCTGAGCGCCATGCGCAGTTGGCCAAGACTTACCGCCGAGAGATTCCCATCCTCGCCGCCCAACAGCGTGAAGAGCTCAAGAATTTCTGGCAGGAGTCGGGCATGGCGGGGCAAATTCATCGCTGGCGACGATGTTTTTCCATGTTTTCCCATGGTCTTTTTCTGATCAAATTCCCTTTTTGAGAAGTAAAAAGGAGTAAAAAAGCGATTAAAAAGAGATTCAAAAGGCATCCGTTCGAAGACGTTAGGCTTCGTAAGGGGTCCACCTCAGCTGACTTTCCCGTCAGGACTGGTACAACGAAATCGTCGAGGTTGGGACACGAAATGCTGGTGTTGGATGTTCAAACCGTCCATCCGATGTTTTTTGAAGTCGAAGGTGCGTACATGTGTCAGTTGTACATGTAAACGCATTGTGTCCTCAGTGGCATTTCAGTACGGAGGTCACAAGTTACCAGAGCCAGGTATCAAATCCTGTTTCTAAGCCTGTCCCATTTGAGAGGCTGTGGAACATTACAGCCAGGCCAATTGTTTTTGCGAAGTAATACAGCTAAGCCAAGAATCACTCTGGAAGTCTGGAAGCGAGCAAAAAAAGTCTCATTTAGAAGAAAGTATGACCAATTCTTCGCTTATGTCCACAATTCTACAACTGACTTCAGAGCAGGTTCGAAGATGTGGGAATAGTGTGTGAGCTTTGGAATCGTTTAGACCTGTGCTGTTCACATTTATTCTTGTTGCGCCAGTTCTTCTGCTGCCCAACTTGGTTCGTCAGTGCCAGCACTGACGAAGAGTTGGACTTGACTGGCGAATCCTAGGTGCCACAATGGGTTGCAGTGGGATCGGTTCCAACCTAAATTGACATGAATTGATTTGATAGCTGGAATCCTTTGAGCGGAGGCTCTTCACATAAGACTTGAGAATCGATTCTGAATGCTTGTGAACAGATTGGACTCTTTGCGTTTTCCACATGGGAACAAGCAGCTTGCATGTGGATCAAGCAATGATTCAGCTTCGATACAAATCAATGGTTTCCGAGTATCCCCCTTTGTGAAGCGTGTTTGGTGAGACCCATTTTTTTGTTACCTGCTCACAGCGCTCAGGCTGAAGGCCATATGTTTGACAAAGTTTTCAGGTAAGCTAGAATTGTCTGACATGTGCAATGTTTGATGCCATGAAAGACTGTTCAACTGTTGTGTGCACAAAGTTTGCTTGATGATTTGATTTCATTGGAACTGACTCAGAGTTCCGATCTCAAAGACAAACCCCACCGAGATTACTTTCACTGGATGGTCTTTAGCAACACCAAGCCTAAGTCTCTACCTGCCTTGTCCATTTCACGGAGAGTTTCCCTACATATGGTCACAGATGAGACATCTTACACTATGTGCGCACAAAAAAAGATCTATTTAGAAGCAACATCAAGCAACAATATTAAACCATCTGTTTGCATCTGTTTGCCTGCCAGGCCATGCCAGAGGCCTGGATGGGTGCTGAGGGTCGGGCCGCAGGAAGTGAAAGCCAAGTGACCATCGACCCTGGTCACCCACTCGGTCCCAGATAGATTGACCGTCTTGATCGTTTGGAATACCTTCAAGTACAACGGCGTTCCAAAGAGTGAAGAGGACACGCCAACATGGTCCTGCAATGCTCTGCAATACCCTGCAATGCTCTGCAATGGCCTGCAACTTTAGAATGTCCAAATCCTACTGTGAATCACACGCCACGGAGACATTGCTTCCAAGTAGCCAGGAAGCTGATTTAGTACTAGCGATGGCAGCAGCAGAACTGGAAATACAATTTGTTCAACACATGTTTCAACGCTATCCATTAAAAATATGGGAAAAAGATGAAAAAGATTGTATATATAAAGATATTAAAAAAACAAAAAAAACATAATACCTCGATTTCGCCCAGAGTTCATCCAGAAGCCACGGGGTCACTCCATGTGTTGCCAGGTGCTGGCCACCCTCAGCGGCCCACTCGGCGTGGCTGAGCCATGGGCTGTGAGAAACTCAGTGCGGTGCTGCGGTCGTAGAGATTATGACTGAGACTACTGGGTCACTGAAATCTGACCATTCTGGGTAACTCGGGGCAACCGCAAAAAGGATGGCTTCGGAAAATGATTCAGGTTGATTTCATGGTTTAATCAAATCAGTGTAGTTGCAACATCTTCTAGTTTCAAGTGACTGACAGGAGGCTAGCTCATTCTTGTGGGTGGCAACTCTTGCAAGACATACTTCATGAAAGTGCTTCAGGAGAGATGGACTTTTGAAAGATCATGAGCACGAGTCGTGACACGAGTCATGACACACACGAGTTGTGACACGAGTCATCATACCTCGTCATAGTCATCTCATCCCCGGTGATCCGTGGTGATCCCCGGTGATGTGTCCATCCGAGCGCTCCAGGTGCAGCTCTTCGAGCGATCGCAGGGATCGCCGGGATCCCGGGGATCGCGGGGATCGCCAGTGCTCCTTGGTGAGGAGAAACCGCTGATGGCACAGCTCGGTAAAGTCACACCAAGTTGTGCAGCTGAGCAGTTCAAATTCCCATTGTGCAACCTTTGTTGGTTTTTGTGGGTGCATTGCGATGTTTTGCATTTTGTCAAGTCTCTCTGCAGGATTTCTGCCTCACAATCGAAGAGCTGCATTTCCGCAGTCAGCGCTTGGCCTGGCGCATCAGCTCAGAAGGCATCGAAGAGTCAGGGGCCTGGTGGACCGTTTGTGAAAACATAAAGATATGCCAGATATGCCATAGATGTTTGGTGAAGTTTCTTAACATACTGATATGTTTATGACATAGTTTATAGGTTTGATTGTTTGCAGGTGCACTCGGCCACCTCATGTGTGACCCTGCTTTCCAGACATCCTTGTTGTGAAGGTGTTTAGCCAAGTCACAGATCTGTTGCACTGAGGTCAGAATTTGTGGCCGTTTGCATGCCACGAGGTCTGCGACGCTTCAGCCCGTGTGACAGTTGGGAATTCTGTGAACGCTTGTTGTTTTGTTTGTTAAGGCTTTGGAGCGGCTTTGCAAAGTGTCTTTCGTTCGAAGTTTTGGACAGATGCGCCTTCGGCCACAGGTCCTGGTTTGGTGGTGGCCTTGTTGGGCGTTTGGCGAGCTGGCAAGGTACTTGTGAGAAAACAGTCTGGTGATGTGGCATTGATTTTGGTACTCAGATTCACAGAACCAACCTGAAACCAACCTGACTTGTTCTGGCATTGTTTTTGTTCTGAATTGGAATCAGTGAAGCAGAACGACTGCGCAAGTCTATGGCCAGGGCAGATGTGCCAATGCTTCCTGACTTTCCACAAGTTTCCTCAGTTTCCTCTCTGATGGTCATGTGGCGGGAGGCCTATGTGCCGCTGGAGCCCAGTTTCCCACCACAGCGCCTTCGCTTTATGCTGGAGGATTCACAGGTACCTTGGAACGCCTTGGGAGGCGGATTTGGTTCAGATTTTCACCAGATGTGTTTGCATATTTTTCCCGAATGCGTAGCGAGGGTTCCCGTTTCACTCTGGGTGTCTGGAGGTTGAGGGCGTGTTCGCCAGACGTTGCGTCCGCGACCGCAACCGTTCGCAACCGTTCGCAACCATTCGCGTGAGGGCGCTATGGCCGCTGTCTATGGGGGAAGCTGCAAAAGTGATGATGTTTTGGACGTTTCAAAAGTGTCGAAACGTTGTTTTGTGTGGCAGGCGTGGCATTTTGTGACATTTCAAGTCAGGAGTGTCTCCCATGGGTGTCTCCCAAGAGTGTCTTTCCAAGGGTGTCTCCCAAGAGTGTCTTCTNTTTGTGACATTTCAAGTCAGGAGTGTCTCCCATGGGTGTCTCCCAAGAGTGTCTTTCCAAGGGTGTCTCCCAAGAGTGTCTTCTCAAGAATGCCTCCTCAGAGTGTCTTCCCAAGAGTGTCATGCCAAGAGTGTTTCCCAGGAGTGTCTCCCAAGAATGTCTTCCCAAGAGTGTCTCCCAAGAGTGTCTTCCCAAGAGTGTCTCCCAAGAGTGTCTCCCAAGAGTGTCATGCCAAGTGTGTCTCCCAGGAGTGTCTTCCAAGAGTGTCAATCTCCCAAGAGTGTCTTCCCAAGAGTGTCATGCCAAGAGCGTCTCCCAAGAGTTTCTTCCCAAGAGTGTCTCCCAAGAGTGTCATGCCAAGACTGTCTCCCAAGAGTGTCTCCCAGGAGTGTCTTCCAAGAGTGTCATGCCAGGAGTGTCTCCCAAGAGTGTCTTCGCCAGAGTGTCATGTCAAGAGTGTCTCCCAAGAGTGCCTCCCAGGAATGTCTTCCCAAGAGTGTCATCCCAAGAGTGTCTCCCAAGAGTGTCTTCTCAAGAGTGAATCCCAGGAGTGTCTTTCCAAGAGTGTCATGCCAAGAGTTTCTTCCCAAGAGTGTCTCCCAAGAGTGTCTTCCCAAGAGTGTCTCCCAAGAGTGTCTCCCAAGAGTGTCTTCCCAAGAGTGTCTCCCAAGAGTGTCTCCCAAGAGTGTCTCCCAAGTGTGTCTCCCAGGAGTGTCTTCCAAGAGTTGCACGCCAGGAGTATCTCCCAAGAGTGTCTTCCCAAGATTGTCATGTTAAGAGTGTCTCCCAAGATTGTCTCCCAGGAGTGTTTTCCCAAGAGTGTCATGCCAAGAGTGTCATGCCAAGAGTGTTTTCCCAAGAGTGTCATGCCAAGAATGTCATGCCAAGAGTGTCATGCCAAGAGTGTCTCCCAAGAGTGTCTCCCAAGCGTGTCATGCCAAGAGCGTCTTCCAAGAGTGTCATGCCAAGAGTGTCTCCCAAGAGTGTCTCGCAGGAGTGTCTTCCCAAGAGTGTCATGTCAGGAGTGTCAAGAAAGTTCGTGTGAGCATTCGGGTTCGTGGGCTGCGTCTTGTTTTTCCAAAGTATCTTGAATGCTCGCCTGCTTTTATTGTCAAACGCAGCGACTATCCTATTGAAACAAAGTGGTCGGATGATGTATATGTCAGATGTACATGGAAGTGTTGGGTTAGCGAAAAAGGTTTTAGGTCATTGGTGTCATGTTACCAGTTTGTCAGATGTTCTTCTAGGGTCAGCTCCCAAGACTTGGGACTGCAGTCGGCGTTCAAAAGCCCGATTGGTTTTCATTCCTAAACATCTTCGATTGCAATTAGCACGGCATGGACTAAAAAACATTGAGAGCGCGAGGGTGTCTCCCAAAAAACCTTCAGAACTCCTTGCCTGCTTGACTTTTCACTTTTGGTAAAAAGCTCAAGATTTGTTTGACAAGTTTGTCAAGTGGGGGCTGAAATAGATAGGGCACTGGCACCGGCTCAACTGGACATTGCTCAGCTCTGGCTTGTTCCCTCAGCACGGTTTGACCTTGGGAAAGCAGAATGTGAAGACTCGTGGCAGGAGCTTTGCCGCACTTCCCAACAATAAACTCCTATCATTAAAGTCGAAGTCCATCGATTGATGCGCTTTCCTGATCATAGATTTTGGGTTCAAGACGAAGCCAGGGAAACAGGACAGGTTCCTTCCCTGAAATTGAGGGGAAACTCATATTCCAGCTACAGGTGGTTTTGTGGATTTTTGCGTCAAAGCTAGGTAAACATGAAATGGAGGACTCAAAAATGCGATCGGTCCTTCAGTGTGTGCTGCGAACCCCTCTATCGCAAAATAGGCCTTTGAGGAGACACCCACATAGAAACCCAAAATTGACACTGGAGTTACGACAACGACTAAAGAGTTGAGGGCTATTTGGTTATAGTTAGTTGGCATATGGTTTACCAGATTCAGATTTGCAAATTCCGTACCGAAATTCCTTCATCCAAATTTGTTCCGCCTCTCTGAGGCCCAGCTGCTTTTGGCTTCTGCTGAGCTTGAGGTTCCAACTCCGATGCTCAGGTCAGAAAATGGGCGGAACAGGCTGGTGTCACGAATCCAAACTTGGAGGTTCCAAGTTTTGAACCAAATTTCAGACTTGGTATCATCAGTTGAACCTGGAACCTGTTCAGGCTATGCCCACATGTTGCCAGTTTCCCTTGAACATTCAATGACCAATACAACGAGCATAGTTTGCATATTTTGTCCCTATCGAGATTCATAGATGCTTCTGTATTTGCACATGCACTCAAAACACCATGTAATTTAGCATTACTTGTAGCATTGCGGATCGAGTGAAAAGGTAGCTTGCCCGCTCGCTTACCGGTTTGGTTTCACTTGTTGGGATATTACCATACCCCTTGCTGAAACCTGAAAATACAGGTTATCAGCCGTAGTCTCTACTACGAGCAATGGAGACCCCAAACCCAGATGGTTCTCCGGGTCCGTCGNGAAACCTGAAAATACAGGTTATCAGCCGTAGTCTCTACTACGAGCAATGGAGACCCCAAACCCAGATGGTTCTCCGGGTCCGTCGGGTGACATCGTTCTTGCTTCAAATGCTCTCAGTCGTATGGGTAGTACAGCCGCAGGTTCGGCTGGGGTAAATCCCACGCCCATGACCATTGATGAAGGGATCTTTCACCAGCCGGTGCAAGCCTATTTCCAGTTTGTACAAAACAACCTGATGTACATCAATGCTGAAAACATCGATTTGTTTAGACATGAGGCTGAGGAACGACATACCCAACTCATGGCACAAATGGTTGCACAACTGCGTAGTGACTATGAATCGCGACACATGCAAGTCGAACAAGCGTGCATGCAGAGGATTAGTCAGCAACATGCAGAGATGGTGCAGCACAATGAGAAAATGCAGACTGAGCTGTCCAACTACATGTTGTCGCGTACAGTAGCTGAACAAGAGGTTTTAAACTTGAGGACAGAGCTTACTGAGGCACATGCCAAGTTGAAAAACTCCGCAAACTCTATTGCGTTAGAAGCAGAGCAAAGGCATAACCAAAAGGTTTCTCAGATTCAAACGCAGTATGAGGCCAACTATGCAGAACTCAGGACAAGCCTTGAAGCAGACTGCAAGCGCATCGTAGATGATACAGTCAGGTATGCACAAAGTGGTATGGAGAGATTCAAAAGTGAAGAACATCATGCTATGAAGGAAATGAAGGAGGAGTATGAATCTCAAGCAAAGGATTCAGCTGACATCAATGAACAACTTCAACAGCAAATAGATGACCTACTGGATGAAATCAACAAGCTGAGAGCTCCAGTGTTTAACTTGGGCGAACCTGAGAAGCGGGACAAAGGACCACGCATCGAAGAGGTTGTAACTCCAAGAGCAACGGCTGGAGTAGAGTCCAAGCCCATGTCTAGCATGAGTGATNGGACAAAGGACCACGCATCGAAGAGGTTGTAACTCCAAGAGCAACGGCTGGAGTAGAGTCCAAGCCCATGTCTAGCATGAGTGATCTTGCAGAACAGGCTAGGGACAGACTCAACAGTGTGTTCAATACTCCAATAGGTTCACAAGCTTCTCCAAAGCCTCAACTGCCACTTGAAAGGAAGCAACATGGTGATGAGCAGAACAAAGTTCCAAGCAGCATTCCAGCTAGCCCCACAGTCGCACAAAGCGAACCAGGGAAGCCAGTAGATATTGGGACTGGCCTGACCAGACAGCAGATCATAGATCTTGTCAAGTCATTGACATCAAAAGATGGTGACTCTGACAAGCCTCGCACAAAGGAGGCTGAGACTATGAAACTCAATGACATGCCTGCACCCGAGTCGTACCGCCAATGGCGTAATCACGTTAGGGATGAGGTCAAGTCATGTTCGGACAAACCTGATGAGGCATGGTTGTGGTTGAATGAAGTGTTTGACAACAAAACGCCTAGGGAACAGTTGGAGGCAAAGTTGCAGGAGCCAGGTAAGTTTGTCACTTTGGATACAAAGCTGTCGGCAGCGTTAACTCGCTCAGCCAAAGGTGATTTAGCGACAAAGATTCACAACTTCAAAGATGAAAAGTCAAAGGTAGGAATCCAGGTCAGAGGTCGCAGAGTCCTTTTGATGTTTGAGGATTACTTCAGGANTTCACAACTTCAAAGATGAAAAGTCAAAGGTAGGAATCCAGGTCAGAGGTCGCAGAGTCCTTTTGATGTTTGAGGATTACTTCAGGACGTCAGAAGAAGCTGGCAGTCTCTATCGTGTCGAAGACTTACTAGGAGTCGTTAGGACAGGTGAGACAGTGGAGGATCTCAGAAGGTTTCTCAACCGATGGGATGCCACCATAGCTGGCATGGAATCGCCCCCAGATGACTTGGTTCTCCGAGATATTTTACTTCGACAGATTAGGAAATGCCATCTGATGAAGTACGATATCGAAGCATTCGACAGAGCATCCGACAAATCCGAACAAAAGTCTTATGCATTCTTGCTTCGAAACATCCGTGACCTCCTCGATAGAGAAAGACTAAGGTCCAACAGGAATCGGATTGTTGAGAAGAANATCCGAACAAAAGTCTTATGCATTCTTGCTTCGAAACATCCGTGACCTCCTCGATAGAGAAAGACTAAGGTCCAACAGGAATCGGATTGTTGAGAAGAATAAGCAAGGTGCCGAGAAGCCACAGCCTGCTGCTGCCGCTCAGGGAGACAAGCCGAATCCGCGTAGGAAGAACAGTCGTGGTCGGTCCCGTGAGCGCAGTCAGAGTGGTAAGGGTGATCAGATATGTTTCAAGTTCAGAGATGGGAATTGTGACAAAGGAGACAAATGCCCATACAAGCATGTCAAGGATCCCAAGCCACGGTCGAATACCCCAAAAGGGAAGGGTAGAGGAAATACCAAAGATCGTTCACCCTCAAGAAAGAAGCTTTCAAAAGACGAGATGGCTAAGACCCCTTGCACATACTTTCAACAGGGAAAATGCAAACGTGGAGATAAATGTTTCTACAAGCATGAGAAAGCTGTTCCTGCAAAAGATGGCAAACAGCGAACGAACAGCCCTGCACCCAAGAAGAAGGCTACCGCAAAGGCTACGCCCTGTCTTGTGGAGAGGTATGCATGCATAGCTAAGGGGAAATTGGGGTTGCCAAAGGCCACAAAAGCCATAAAAGATCAGTGTCATCGAGCTGTTGTGTTTTCATCAAAAGTGGAGACCATCAAGATCCCTGCAGTTGGTGAACAAAGAAAATTGGTGTACAAACCCCGAATGTATGAGAAGAGCTATCCAAAGACTGAAATGGTACCTAAGTCTGAGGAGTTAGTAGCTCATCGTGCACAGGTTGTCGCCCGCCAACTTCAGGAAGTCGTCAAGCTCTTCGGCAATGATCAGCAGCCCAGATGCCGTTTCCGATGCAGTAATGAAACCGGCAGTACTACTTGCAATCACTGTAGATCCATGATTGGTCCCAAGAGCAAGGTAAGTAATACTCATTTGCCAACAGTCGCAACTCCTGCCCCAAAGGACAGATGTGTTTGGTTGGTTGATACTGGTAGTGAACAAGATCTGATCAGTGAAGGCATGCTGAAAACGGCAGAAGCCACCAACCGGCGTTTGAGTGAGACACCAATTTGCCTTGCAACGGCCAACGGATCAACACGAGCTGATGAGGTGGCCGACGTAACAGTCGATGCCCTGCACAAGCCATTCACTCCGTACATCTTAGAAGAGACGCCTGCTGTGCTGTCTGTTGGTGTGCGATGCATGGAGCAGGGATACAGTTT
>BGPT01002309.1:77949-92213 GCA_003297045.1 Symbiodinium sp. clade C Y103 | reverse complement strand
CTGCCCCGCTGTTTGAGTGTGGCGGGCGCGCCGTTTGCGGGCCTTGGCGGCTGGCAGACAGCTAGTTTTCTTGTCGGTTCAGAAAGCAACGTTAGGCAGGCCCAGTTCGTCCTTCACGTTTTGTCCCTGGGGTCGGCGGCAGGGGGCGTAGCCCCTTAATCCGGGCGCCGGCCTGAGGCAGCCCGTGTGCTTCCCGGAGGGCCTTCGGTGGTAACCGAAGGTTATATACGCTGGCCGCCCCTGCCGCCGACCCACCNAGCCCGTGTGCTTCCCGGAGGGCCTTCGGTGGTAACCGAAGGTTATATACGCTGGCCGCCCCTGCCGCCGACCCACCCCCGCCCGACCCCGTGTCGACCCCGTGTCGACCACTGACCCTGTAATTTACAGGGGATCGTGCGTGTGACGTCAAAAAATGCCGCGTTTTACAGGGTTTCGGGCCCTTCGGCCGGCNCCGTGTCGACCACTGACCCTGTAATTTACAGGGGATCGTGCGTGTGACGTCAAAAAATGCCGCGTTTTACAGGGTTTCGGGCCCTTCGGCCGGCCGGGATGGCATCTTGGCGACGTGCAAAAATCGTGGTTTTTACAGCATTTTGGGCCCCCGGGAGGGGTCCGGGACGGAAAAGTTGACGTCTTGAAGGGGTTTGAACATAGCTTCAACATAGATGGGGAAAAATTTGGCCCCAAGACGGCCCAACCTGGGGCCAAGATGGGCCAACATAGGGCCAAGACGGGGCCAACTTGGGCCAAGATGGGGTCAACTTGGGCCAAGATGGGGCCAACTTGGGCCAAGCTGGGGCCAACTTGGGCCAACTACCCCGGTTGAACCCGGTTCTACCCCGGTTGAACCCGGTTCTTGGGGTCAACTTGGGCCAAGATGGGGTCAACTTGGGCCAAGATGGTGCCAACTTGCGCCCAGATGGTGCCAACTTGGGCCAAGATCGGGCCAAGAACAAGAACAAGAACAAGAACAACAACAAGAACAACAACAACAACAACAACAACAGCAACAACAAGAACAAGAAGAAGAACACCCACCACATCAACAACAACGAAGAAGAGGACAAAGAAGAAGAAGAAGAAGAAGCAGAACAACACCAACAACAAGAACAACAACAACCGCAGCAGCAGCTGCAGCAGCAGCAGCAGCTGTAGCAGCAGCGACAGCAGCAGCGGCCAAAACCACCGCGGCCAAGACCGCAGCAGCAACAACGACGGCGACGACGACGCCGACGACGACGCCGACGACGACGACGACGACGACGCCGACGTCGACGACGACGACGACAACGACGACGACGACGACGACGACGACGCCGCCGCCGCCGCCGCCGCCGACGACGACGCCGACGACGACGACGACGACGACGACGACGACGACGACGACTACGACGACGACGACAACGACAACAACAGCGACAACGACAAAAACAACGACAACAACAACGACAACGACAACGACAACGACAACGACGACAACAACCATCGGTCCACCGTAGGCGATGCTAGGACCACCGCGGGCCAACATAAAGCCGACAACTCTCATCAGCGTCCCTTTCCTTGCCGGCGCCCGGCTGTCAGGCGTAAGCCTTTAAATCCGGGCGCCGGCCCCGCGCACGTTCCCTTGCCGGAGGCCTTCGGTGGTAACCGAAGGNGTCAGGCGTAAGCCTTTAAATCCGGGCGCCGGCCCCGCGCACGTTCCCTTGCCGGAGGCCTTCGGTGGTAACCGAAGGTTATATACGCTGGCCGCCCCTACCGGAAACCCCGGGCCTCCCAGCCGGACCTGTCCCGACTCCTGGTTTTTACAATGTTTTCTGCTCTTCGACATGTTTCACAAGAAAGGGCCAACATGGGGCCAACATGGGCCAACATAGGGCTAAGATAGGGCCAACATAGGCCAAGATGGGGCCAACATGGGGCCAAGATGGGGCCAACTTGGGCCAAGTTGGCCCCAACTTGGGGCTAAGATAGGGTCAACAGGCCTACATGGGACCAACTTGGGCCAAGATGGGGTCAACTTGGCCCAAGATGGGGCCAACTTGGGCCAGGCTAGGGTTAACACAACAACAACAACAACAACAACAACAACAACAACAACAACAACAACAACAACAACAACAACAACAAGAACAACAACAACAACAACAACAACAACAACANAACAGCACCCCCTACGCCAACGTGGCCTCCACCTAGGCTCCGATACGGCCACGTGGTTCCAACTGGCCGGCGCCCGGCTGTCAGGCGTAAGCCTCATAATATAAAGCCAGTGAATGCCATTGATGTATTCTCTGTAGGTATCGGTCGGGAGCAGTCTTATTCTCGCAATTTTGAATTATTTTTAGCCTTCTTTCAATTTTTTCCTCTCCTCCAACTTGGATTTCTGAAACTTTCTTGTTGATCATACCAAGTTTGGACGAGAAACATTAGAGTCACGGACAGGTGCCACAAGACGACTTCTTTTCGCCAGCTCAAACATTCAGCAAGTGATCGCTTCGGTTCAAAATGTAGGAGCTACTTAGCTGACTACAATTTGACAATGATCTACAATGCATTCATAACAATACACACAACAAAAAACAAGCACAGGGTACAGTGTACATTTCACTACATTACCTTGCAATACTTTGCATCACATTGCCTTTGCATATATAATTATAATTGATGACAGCACGATACAATACGATACAATACAACACAACACAGCGCAATATAGCGCAATTGGCAATAGGTGTTTTGAAAGCTGCTTGAGCGTCTGCCTGTATTTGCAAACAATTGTCATCCCGACCTCCAAAAATGTCGCAGTAGTAGTCAAGTTTACTCGCGCGCTTGCAACAACGTCATACTTCAATGTCAGCATCCGATGTATTCAAAGCATCGTCTTGGCTTGTTCAACTGAGCCGAACGGAGCCGAAGATGTCAGAACTGAGCCATCAGCCCACACTCGCCATACAGTGGGGGAGTCCTCCTTAGAGGGATCTATGGCCTGGCTGACTCGAGAGATATGGGGGGAACGAAAGGTATGTAGTTGCGATACCAAGGGATGCCACATCGACCCATCACATTTGACTTTAACTTAGGTGCAACATTCATGGCATGTAGTTGATGTGGATGATAAACAAAACACAGAGGATGATGAGGTAGCAGGGCGGCGGCGGCGGCGGCGGCGGCGGCGAGGATGATGATGATGATGATGATGATGATGATGATGATGATGATGATGATGATGATGATGATGGTGATGATGATGATGGTGATGATGGTGATGATGGTGGGGGCGGTTGTGGTCATGGTCATGATGGTGGTTGTGATGAGCAACAATATGATACCAAGATTATGAGGATGAGGATGCAGGATGAGGACGAGGATGTGGCTGGCGATGAAGATGAGGAGGAGCGCTATGGCTATGATGGCTACAAACCAACGCCCCTAAAATGGAAGCCATGAAGGGAAAGGAAAAGCTTTGAACCTTGAACAGACCAGGGGTTGAAACTGCGATCATGTTCCCCCCCAAGTGAAGAATCTCCTCATAATCAAAAGAAGCTCCTCTCATGTCATCCTCTGCCCTGGAAAGGAAAGTGCTAAAATGTGCTACAGCACGGAGGACTATGGAAGACCCAGGTAGCTGACGCTACCGGTCATGAGTTGGTATAGTAGCTGCTGGCGCCACCCAAAACTGGAAATATGTGGCTTTTGAACTTCGATGTCCGAAGCAGTCCAGAAATGTCCAGAATGAGCCCTGCGCCTGCAAATGATTCTGCATACCAGCTTCAGCGCCGACGTACACACCTCAGGCATCTTGGCGGTGAATTCTCAATTCAATACAAAGACAGAGTGATAAAATGTGATATACAAAATGAATCAAAATGATACGATGATGCAACGCAATTTGTCTTCGCTTTGCATTTGACCGTTCCGGCCGTTCCGGCCGTTCCAGCTTCAAAGGTCTGCGCGAAGGTCAGGATCCCACTGCTCAGCATCCCAATAGGCAGCGCTGTTGACTCGTTTGACGGCCATCTTGTCCTGTCCGGACAGCGCATACAAACATAACAAACTTAGATCAACTTAGAACCTTGACGATTGAATCATCTAGAATCACTAGAAGCCTCGAATCAATGACAGAGTCAGAAAGCTCTGTGACATGTGCAGCATGCAAATCAAAGAAATGACAGGAAATCAAAGCTGTTCCAGCACAGCATGAGCCTTTGTATCCCCATCAGCTGCTGCTGCCCTTGGATGGCTAGTTTGCATCCAGCATGCGGTTAAACTATGCTAAACTCACAATGCAGGAAGTGATGTCCAAAAGCAAAACTAAGCAGCTGACGAAGCTGGCTGTGATTGAAGAGGTTTGCCTTCCAATTTTTTCAATAAGATGAAGCAACACCTAGATTTGCCAAGACCATCTCAAAAAAAAGTGCATGTTGTTCGAAGCCTTTGCATCTACAGTAACAGCTCTTGTCCTGAGAGACAAAGACCACTTTGTTCGTGAACTTGCGGGCAATCAGCGCAAGGCCCCGGATGTTCTCAGCTGCTACATTGCTGCCTTGCTGATACCCTTCCTGATTGCATAACATGCCTTAACTTATCATGATCATGCAGCCCCCTGCAACGTAACGGCCACAAAATGCCTGCTGCGCCATGATACCCGTCCCAATACCTGGACGGCTGGTCAAAGGGCAGGAACAAACATAAACATTCCGAACATCCGAAAGAAATAAAGTAACACTAGGAATACCAACAAACAAAATGAACAAATGAACTTTGTTGGCTCAAAATGCTCAATGACGCCAAAGTGAAATCTTAGCTGCGATGAACCATCCACTTTCGGAACATCTGGCGAAAGGCTGCTTCCGATGTGGCCTTGGTGCACTGGATGGTGTGGACAAGCAGTGACAAGTCAGTGACAAGAATTTTGCACATCCAAAGCACATCCAAAGGCTAAATCAGAAACGTTCACAAAAATTGACAAAGAGACTGTCAAAGAGAGACCAAAATCTTCACATCCTCCGGTTGTCCAACCTATCTCGAAACGGCCCCCATCTGCACCGGGAGACCTTGACTCACCAAGGGCGTTCAGTTGCTACAACTGCTTGGCTACAACGATGGCTGCATCGTTTTGAGCGTCATGCCTATGCAATGCTTCGCATGCCAGGTGTGTCTATTCCCATCTCGGTACATAAGTGCATACCCCCATGCGTTATATTACATTTTCCCAGGCGTAATGTATTAGGTCACTAGTAGGCACCAAATGCATCAGAATACAATGCGCATTGGCCACAAATTGAGAAGGTTCAAGCAAGCAAATAAACAGGCAAATATGGCTCAAGGTATCTCTAAGTGACATCTGCACATCAAGACTTAGAACACAGAACAACAAATACAACAGGCATCAAATCGCATCAAGAACGGCTCGCTGCAACCTGGATGTTTCCCTGTCAGGTAGAGATCTGCAAGATAAGGATTGACATTAACATCGCAGAAGCACAAGGTCCAGCAGCCAGCACAAACTAATCAAGCTTAATACAGTAAGAAACCCTCCCACAAGAACACCGAGCGTGAGGGGATGAAACTACCATACAAAGCTCTGCAGCAGCTGCATATGTTTGAAAAGTATTGTGACATAGCTGATGCTGACGGATATGAAATTCATATTACATTTATGATCTTTGTCATTTGTGAGAATGAGCAAATATATTTGAAAATCAACTGGGACCATACTACGACATGAAAGGAATCCAGGGCAGAGACGAGGCCCAAAAAGAAATCAATCCACCATGAATTGATCGGGCAAAATGCTTTCGAGGAAAACAAATCGTGGGAAAAAGCTATGCATTGAGCTGCGGTAACTGGTTCATATTGGTTCATATGTGAAAAAATGTGGATCCTGATTGATCCTGATTGATCCTGCCAGTTGGATACAGAGGGACTTTGTGGCTTGATGTGGCTTGTTACCTCGTGTCTTGAAACTCGGCTTCCGACCCTGGAAGGTTGGGCGTCGTGCTTGCGTCCGCCTGTCTGGGCAATTAGACCGATTGCCCTCGGGGCACGTCCCATTCAGCGGTGTTTGTGTGCGCAGTGCCGCTTCACTTTAAACAAATATAGACGATAGACAAATGCAGTTCATGGAACTGATGATCCATACGATATGCAAACTGCATCAAACTGCAAGATTTGGCATCACGAAATAGCATGAAGCTTAACAGAGTAACGCACCTGAAAATTTTCCCAGTAGTCCCTGCTTCCACCACGAGCTTGGCAGGTGGGACGCACCTGCAAACCCTTAAAAAAAGCAAAACTATGCGAAACTGTATCCAACATTATCCAACATTATCCAACATTATCCAACATTATCCAACATTATCCAACATTATCCAACATTATCCAACATTATCCAACATTATCCAACACTGTCTTGCTGCGATCCCGCAAATGCCCAAAGGAATCGGATGCAAGCGGCAGGCTGCTTTTGCCGCGGCAGATTCGCCAGACCGTTTTAGCTGTAAAATGCCATGGCTGCTAGGAGCCGAGGAGATTCAATGAAATTCGCTATGCCTGGTGATGCCTGATGTTCAGGTCAGAGGACGTTCCTTCTTGGAAGTCTCGCATAGCTGTCATAGCTTCAGGTACAATTGGCCGATGAGCAAATGAATGGTGAGACTTGACACAGTGAGACGTACGCTAGCTACACCTACATAATCCTACATAGAAAGGGCTTGACAAAGCCTTTTCCCTCGCCAAAGCAAAGATGCCGCAGCACCTGAGCTACTTAGAATGGTTTGGCGTTGGCAGGCAGCTGCCTGGTACCAGTACCGGCAAGCCGCTCCACTGCCAGGAGGCAAACCACTTTCGGAGCTCCTGGGGCTTCCCATCTACTGTAAGCAGGGCCAATACAAAAAGCCAAAACTACTCACAAGAATTCACAAGATACATCAAGCAACAAAGTAAACAAAATGGCGGGCACACAGCAAAAGAGCAGGCCAACTAACTAGTCAACAAACACACACCTACACGGAGCAAGAGAGATACAGAGAGAGAGAGAGAGAGGGAGAGAGAGATAGAGAGAGAGAGAGAGAGATAGAGAGAGAAGGAGAGAGAGATAGAGAGAGAGAGATAGAGAGAGAGAGAGATAGAGAGAAGGAGAGAGAGATAAAGAGAGAGAGGGAGAGATAGAGAGAGAGAGAGATATAGAGTCGGAGAGACACACTTGAACACACAGACACACAGGAATATTGGGGTACACATTGCACACTGCTCGAGCACACCAACCAAGCAAACAATCAAATGAAGCACTGTACCGAAAGAAACTAAGAACGAACATGAGTTGCGGGAATCATGCGATGGGCTACACCAACCTCTCAAAAGTATCTGTGCAAGCTATATTCACGAGAATAGGACACATGCCTTCGTGAGCAGCCTATCATTGTGTCATATTGAGCTGGTATCAGTACGGCACCTGTGACACTGTGAGGAGTGGTTTGGCTCGCTGACATTTCTGCCGGAATGTTCCCTCCTGAGCACTATGTTTATATAAGTCCTGCTAACAATGGAGATGTTGAGGCTGAATTTGGGCCCATGCAAGAAACAGCTGGATCATTTTAACATTACTTAGCGTGGCAATCATCAGGCAACCTGTCAGAGATGTCAAGCCAGCTTCCGAATCAATATCGGACATTCTGTGGGCCAGTCCCCCACTTTACCTGACTCTGCAGACTAGGTGCCACTGCAAAATCACGAACATGTGTGAACCGTAAATTTGATCCGGTGAGAAGGAGAGTAGACTTCCTCGAGCTATCGCATTTCTCGCAACTTGTTCCTCCCAGGCTTCACCTCCAATCTTCCGGCCTGATTCCCATTGGTTCCTGTCCCATTTAAAATCCTTTGCGCTTTGATGCCTTTTCATGCCTTTCCCAGTTCTAGGCACAGATTTTAGTTTGTCATAATTCGAGACAAAGCAAACCAAATGCTACAGAACATGCAAAAAATGAACGTGTTTTATCAATCGTTCCAGTCACAAAAGCAAATATAATACCCAAGTCTCAAGAGAGAACGCATCAAAGCCTGATGGCGCAAGTGACCCAAATGTCAGCTTAAAGAGGCTTGGCAAACATTTGCCAAACTATATTGACTTGCGTCTCAAGGGTTGTTAAACGGAAACCAAACAAAGGAAACAGGGAAAGAATGTATAAAATGATACAAGCGCTATGAGGGGAATCATGGAATATCATAGGCTCAGCGAGAAAGTGCTCTTGTATGTATCCGGCAAAGGAGCAGTAGAAGCAGTTGGGGGTACCCATGCCTGTGTGCAGGTGTTCTTAGGAAAAAATGAAAGCCTAGACGTGCTTAGACCGTCGATACCACCGCCTTCATTTACGAAGCAAAGCAGTGTTAAGGTTTTGAGCTGCTACAGCAAAGAAAGAAAACTCCAGCTAGTTCAAATTGACTCCAAATAACATGTATACAATATTTAACATACTATAATATAGTACAATGAAAATATAATATAGTAATATACGGTAGTACTATTAGATAATAATATGTGTACATATGTATAAATATATAAATATAGATATAAATATATATTTATTTATGTCTATTTATATTTATATTATATATGCGTGTGTGTTTGTGTGTACTCCTTGTGGCCAAGTGCGTTGAGCCTGAGGACGTGACACGCTGAGATCCAACACCGAACCAAACACAGGTTGGACATGTTTGCACTTCAAATACATGTCATTTGTCTCTCTCCTTCAAAGCTTCAAAGGCTTCAAATCCGCAAACAGTCCCACACCCATGAGGGTGAATGCAGAAGATCCTGCGGGAGGAGATGCTCTGGAACCTGCCAAGACTCCAAGGATGTGACGCTTGGAACAGAACGCGTGTCTTTTTAAGCGTCCACGCAAAGTGATTTGAAGAAATACTACACAAATTAATAGGCTGCATGAAAATTGACACCCCAAAAAAAGGAGGTTGCATGCGGTTGTACATTGTATATAATTGATTGTAATCGTCTTCTCCAGTATTTGCACCAAGATTTATGCACTCAAAAGGTACCCAAAGAAAACAAGAGAATTCTAGAGCCCACACCTGACGCTGGTCTTTCCTAGCATGTGGTCGCAATCCATGCACGACTTCCCGGAGCTCTGCCGACACCTTGTTAGCTCCGAAATCGATCCGAATCTCTCGCTGTTCTTTTGCCAGAACCACCAGAATTGCAATTGCACATTCATCATGCAGGTCGTTTAAAGATAGGTCCAATCTCTTGAAAACTGATGCTCCCGACTGAAGAAGTTTGCAAATTGCTGTGTAAAGGAGAGTTCGCTGCTGATCTCCATCTTCATTCAAATCATTGTCACAAAGACCGAGGTGTTCCAACAAAGGCAGTCCGGACAGAATGGGAAGCATTTCTGTGACCACACGCGGGCCCAGAGCGCAAGACCCAAGAGCAAGTTTTTTGAGGCTTTGGGGTAAAGCCCGTGCTAGGCGGAGAATTCCTTTTCCACCAGCTCTTTCCGCTTTAGGCTTCTGTTCCTTTGCTTCCCAGTTTTCAAGATCAATCATTCGGGGCGCGCACCCGAGCCCCTCATTGTGGTACAGGTACAGCTCTTCCAAATTGGAAAACATCACCATTACAGGAGCCAAGAGGGAGGCTCCTTCACTGTCCAAATCGATGTTTGCTAGATTCAGCCATCGAAGGTGCTGGGCAGACTCTCTCCGGAGGTGCTGGGGAAGCTCTCTGCGCTCCTCTTTCGATGCTTTCCTTTCAGATTGATCTTTGTTCTCTGAGCATGCCGCGCGATGCAAAGCCTTCGGAAGAACTGCGCTCGCCCCGAGCCCCCGGTTGTCTCTCAAGTCAAGCTTCGTAAGGATACACAAAGAATGTGGGCCCAATAGGTTGGACAAGGCTGCTGCTGCCTCCAAACCCAAGCCGTTCCAAGCAAGATTTAGTTCCGACAATTGTGTGCGAGTGACTTGCAGGGCTGTTACCACTGCTGCACCACCAATACTGCCCAAGTCATTGTGACGCAAGTTGAGACTGACTAGTTGGCTACCAGAAGGCCCTTCTGCCAAATTGAACTTGGCGGAGGAGCGCTTTGCCAAGGACTGTCTTGGCAGCACAGAGTCTAAAAGACCATCAAGGTCCATCTGCAGTCCCGCACTAAGCTCCTCCGCCAAAGTGGTCCCCGCCAAAATCTCCAACTGGTTGTCTTGCAAATTCAATTTCTGAAGACAAGAATTCGAGCGTGTGGCAGCCACCAGCGCGCCACAACCAGCAACTCCAACTACATTTCGGCCCAAGTCCAGTTCTTCTAGGCGTGAGTTGGCTACGAGGGCAGTTCCAAGGCTCACAGCCCCATTGACGCCGATGTTGTTTTGTTGGAGCCCCAGGTATTCCAAGGAATTGTTCCCCTTCAGCATTTCTGCCAAACATGTGCACCCTGCGCAACCAACATCATTGCCTTGAAGCTCTAGGTGTTGTAAGGCGCAGCCCGGATTCGTCAAAGCCTGAGCTAATACTTGGACTCCAGCAGAGGTAATCCGGTTCTGTCTGAGTTCAAGTCTGCGCAAGCGACAGCCGTGGGTCAAGGCCTCACTGATACAATCTAGACCGGCATCTTCAAAGCCCAAGTTATTGGCCTTGAGCTCCTCAAGAGCCCAATTCTCTCTAAGGGAAGATCCAATCATTCTTGCAGCCGATAAGCCAGTGAATGTGCCTGCAAACGGGCTTGATGGGTTCTCCTGCAAATGAACGCGCTGGACAAAATGGAACAGTAGGACTAGAATGTTTGCTTCGAGCAAGTTGGCCAATGACACTGGACAAGTTTCGCTCGGGAGAGGCGAATCTCGGAACAGCAATCGGGGCAATGCTCGCCTCTCAAAACTGGCATTGCGACCACTTGGTCCCTCGAAACACTCAGCAAAGTGCAACAGCAGCTGGTCTGGGATATTTGCTTCAAGCTTGCCAATGTTAACTGAGCTAATCCGGAGACCATCCTGCGATTGTAGCACCACCATCACCCTTCGCACGTGTGAAGATGATAGTGTCCATGGTGTGAGGTCCCAAAGAAATGTTCCATCTTCAGGAACTTCACCACCTGCAGGTAAACCCGACAACCCTGGTAACCCCCAGCGCCTCTTGGCTGGCGCAGGTTGCTGGACATGGCTTCGCAGAAATTCTGGGGGCACGTGGCTACAAGCTGTCTTCTCGCTGAGAGCTGCACGAAACTCCTCAGCTGTGCGGATAGCTCTGCTTTCTGCCTGCAAACTGCTGGACTGAAACACTCGTTCGAGAACCTCCTGAATCTCAGGGGAAATGTGCTGCCCAAAGACTTGGGGCTGTTCCTGGACAGTAAGAGCCCAATCACTCAAAGCAATCAGCATTCCATTGTGGCCGGAAATGTTTGGTCGACCCTGCTCAAGCCACAACTGGGTGGCAATGAGTAAATTCACAAATGAAGGTGGGACCTGCGGCAAAATGTGGCTCTGAAACACTTGTTGGGCAATGAGCGCTGCCGCGTAGACATCAGAAGTTGAACTTGAAGAGCGCGTTGCCAAACTTTCCACCGTTGACACCAACTTATCGACCTTCCGCAGCCTGTCCTCCTGGTCTTCTTCGCTTCCTGGTCCTGGAGGGCTGCACATAAACGCCACATCCCGTGCAACTCCACACACCTCCAAGAGGGGATACAGAGGGCAACCAGTGTCAAAACCTTCAGTCACCACACGCGATACGACCCTTCCATTCACGTAGACTACAAGCTCCCCAGATTTCTTGGCAAAGAGCCCGACGACATCATCCCTCAGTAGTTCTACAAAAGACCATCCGAGCGGGCCAGTTGGCCAATCTATCTCTGCTTCACCACTTCCTGCAGCTGCGAGCTTTGCATCCCTATGACGGCGAAACTCTTGCACAGCAAAGGGTGCTGAGTTCAATGTTGGCTGGACGACCTCAACACCATCTCGATAGAAACGTCCATCATATCCTATGACCCAACTGAGAGGCCACTCCTTCGCTTTGGCATTCAGAGCCGAATAACCATTGACAGGAGGAAGCCGGGTGAATCCCAGGGCAGGACCAACTGCCAAATCTGTGCCAGGCGGTAACATGGCAGTTGGCCACACTTTTCTGATTTGCACCTCAAAATAAAAGCCATCAGGCACTTGCATGGTGACGCTGGCGCCCTGAACAGCTGGAGAAGCTGGAGTCACTCTGCTCACGCCCAGTTTGTCAACTGTCTTGTCACGTTCTTGCCACAAGTTGCCAGCTGGCACGTTGCACAACCGCTGCTCAGGTTGCGCAGAATTTGCATGCTTTGAGGATGCTGCAAAACCGCACCAGCGGGCTGGTGACATGTACCAACATGAACCAAACCCTGACAAGTACGCAAACGGGGCGAAGGGTGCCCACATTTCCACTGCATCAAACGTTTTCGGAGGTGGGATTGGTAGTTTTTGCCCGCTTGCAGATGCATGGTCAAACTGCAAATGCTTTGAGATGTCGTCTGAAGATGCCCCACCCACTGCTGGACGGAAAAAAGGTCTGGCATCCGCAGGGAGGACGCCTAAGTTTGCCAACCTTGCCAAACCAAAATCCAAGATTTTCACAACGACCCCCGCAGGTTGAGCAACTTCCCAAATTGCAGAAGGTTTCAAATCCAAATGCGTTACACCGCGGGCGTGACAAGCTTCGAGTCCACGAAGCATTGCATCACAAATATCCGCTGCTGCATGTCCCAACAAATGCGCTTCTTGGCCTCAAACACCACTTCAAACAACAAAATCAAACAGCAACAGTACAACCAAACAGTGTGTCAGACTGATGCAATTTAGTGATACTTATATAATGATACTTGTTGAATTTTATTGATACGGATGGAACCTAATAGAGCCATAAACCTCACAATTTTCCGTGCACATGCAACGATCGCACTCACTGATGCAAAAACATCCGAAATGCCACTCAAGTCACAATGCGCAGGAGACTTGAGAACAAATGTATCCAAATGTTATTAAAGAGCGCGGTGGTGAAGTTTGGCAAGGGTACTCTGGGCCACTGTCCAGGGTGCTGTGCGGGGTGCTGTGCACGGTGCTGTGCAGGGTGCTGCGCACAGTGCTGTGCAAGGTGCTGTCCAGCCAATTCACACCACAGAAAAAAATGTCTCTGAAACCTCTTCTATCTGGGGTCTATGCGGGTGTAACTTTACAGATATATTTTGATCTGGTGGAATTATACCGTCAACATCAAGCAGGGACCCTTGTCTTTCATTTTAGATCCCCAAGTCTGGGTTCTAGAATGGTTTCCTTTCAAAACTAGACCGCGGATGGCCCGAGAGCGAAGAGAAGTATAGTGCGATATGTAATTGTGAAAATCGTATAGAATGAAATATAGAGAGAAAGAAATAGAAGAAGATGTCTCAAAGAAAGAAGATGTCAATAAATAAGGCGCAAATAAAAAGAGATTGAGGAGCATGTGAAGATGTGAAGATGTGAAGATNAGAAATAGAAGAAGATGTCTCAAAGAAAGAAGATGTCAATAAATAAGGCGCAAATAAAAAGAGATTGAGGAGCATGTGAAGATGTGAAGATGTGAAGATGTGTGATGTGAAGAGATGCAGATGTGAGCATTTGAAGATGTGAGGATGCGATGAGGTGAAGATGTGAAGATGTGAAGAGGTGATGATGTGAAGATGGGAAGATGGACAGAGAGAAATAAGACGTCACAGACGCTTTTGCAATCTTTTACACACAGGCCATTTTACACACAAACAATTTTACACACAGAAGCTTTTACACACAGGCCCTTCTACACACAGGCCATTTTACACGCAAACAATTTTACACACAGACGCTTTTACACACAGACGCTTTTACACACAGAAGCTTTTACACACAGACGCTTTTACACACAGACGCTTTTACACACAGANNTTTTACACACAGAAGCTTTTACACACAGAAGCTTTTACACACAGACGCTTTTACACACAGACCCTTTTACACACAGACGCTTTTACACACAGATGCTTTCACACACAGGCGCTTTTACACACAGACCCTTTTACACACAGGCGCTTTTACACACAGAGCCTTTTACACACAGGCGCTTTTACACACAGACGCTTTTACACACAGACGCTTTTACACACAGATGCTTTTACACACAGACGCTTTTACACACAGACGCTTTTACACACAGACGCTTTTACACACAGAAGCTTTTACACACAGAAGCTTTTACACACAGACGCTTTTACACACAGACCCTT
>BGPT01002309.1:9002-77918 GCA_003297045.1 Symbiodinium sp. clade C Y103 | reverse complement strand
CGCTTTTACACACAGACGCTTTTACACACAGACGCTTTTACACACAGAAGCTTTTACACACAGACGCTTTTACACACAAACCCTTTTACACACAGACGCTTTTACACACAGATGCTTTTACACACAGGCGCTTTTACACACAGACCCTTTTACACACAGATGCTTTTACACACAGAGCCTTTTACACACAGGCGCTTGTACACACAGACCCTTTTACACACAGGCCATTTACACACAAACAATTTTACACACAGACCCTTTTACACACAAACACTTTTGCACACAGAAGCTTTTACACACAGACCCTTTTACACACAGACGCTTTTACACACAGACGCTTTTACACACAGACGCTATTACACACAGACCCTTTTACACACAGACCCTTTTACACACAGACGCTTTTACACACAGATGCTTTTACACACAGGCGCTTTTACACACAGACGCTTTTACACACAGATGCTTTTACACACAGGCGCTTTTACACACAGACCCTTTTACACACAGGCGCTTTTACACACAGACTCTCTTACACACAGAAGCTTTTACACACAGACCCTTTTACACACAGGCGCTTTTACACACAGACCCTTTTACACACAGAAGCTTTTACACACAGGTCCTTTTTTACACAGGCCATTTTACACGCAAACAATTTTACACACAGACGCTTTTACACACAGACGCTTTTACACACAGAAGCTTTCACACACAGACGCTTTTACACACAGACCCTTTTACACACAAACCCTTTTACACACAGACGCTTTTACACACAGACGCTTTTACACACAGACGCTTTTACACACAGACGCTTTTACACACAGAAGCTTTTACACACANACAAACCCTTTTACACACAGACGCTTTTACACACAGACGCTTTTACACACAGACGCTTTTACACACAGACGCTTTTACACACAGAAGCTTTTACACACAAACAATTTCACACACACAGACGCTTTTACACACAGAAGCTTTTACACACAGACCCTTTTACACACAAACACTTTTGCACACAGAAGCTTTTACACACAGACCCTTTTACACACAGACGCTTTTACACACAGACCCTTNTTTACACACAGACCCTTTTACACACAAACACTTTTGCACACAGAAGCTTTTACACACAGACCCTTTTACACACAGACGCTTTTACACACAGACCCTTTTACACAGACCCTTGTACACATAGACCCTTTTACACACAGACCCTTTTACACACAGACCCTTTTACACACAAACCCTTTTACACACAAACGCTTTTACACGCAGACGCTTTTACACACAGAAGCTTTTACGCACAGACCCTTTTACACACAGACCCTTTGACACACAGACGCTTGCACACACAGTTGAACTCGCAATTTTACCGCAGTTTTTGACGATCGAACCTCGTTTCGTGCGTGAAGCGTTCATCCAGCACAGTTGAAATCGCAATTTTACCTACGTTTTTGACAATCGAACCTCGTTTCGTGCGCAAGGGTTGCCGCAGACACCCTCCGGCACAGTTGAACTCGCAATTTTACCTCAGTTTTTGACGATCGAATCTCGTTTCGTGCGTAAAGGCTGCCACAGACACCTCAAATCGCAGTTTTACCTCAGTTTTTGACGATCGAACCTCATTTTGTGCGGGAAGGGTTGCTCCAGCACAGCTGAAATCGCAATTTTACTTCAGTTTTTGACGATCGAACCTCGTTTCGTGCAAGAGGGTTGACGTTTCGTGACGGCTCGTCGGCACTGCCCGCGGCCTAAAGAGAGAAAGAAGAAGAANGGGTTGACGTTTCGTGACGGCTCGTCGGCACTGCCCGCGGCCTAAAGAGAGAAAGAAGAAGAAGAAGGAGAGAGTGAAAGGGGAGAGAGAGAGAGAGAGGGGAGAGAGAGAGAGACAGAGAGAGAGAGAGAGAGAGAGAAGAGAGAGAAGAGAGAGAGAGAGAGAGAGAAAGAGAGAAAGAGAGAAAGAGAGAGAAAGAGAGAGAAAGAGAGAGAAGAAGAGAGAGAGAGAGAGAGAAAGAGAATATGAAGATGTGAAGATGAGAAGATGTGAAGATGTGAAGATGTAAGATGTGAAGATGTAAGATGTGAAGATGGGAAGATGTCAAGATATGCAGATCCAACTTTTAGGAGAACCCTTCGCTCAGACGTTCTCGGGGAAAACCAGGCTTTTGGCATGCCTCAATAAATAGGGAGCAGAATAGAACCCCGAAGTGTACGCAGGATGGGGTTCTGAAATCCTAGTCCTGAAAACGATAAAATCAGGAAAACATGTTTTTTTGTTTTATTTCTGTCCATTTTTCCAGCAAAATCTTGCATGTTTTTTCACACACGCATTGTACGGTCCAGGCGTATCACAATGCTTTGGATTCTTCCGCTTCTTGTTGTTTCTTCTAGAATTCTTTCAAGATTGCGTCAGGCACACCACTACCGATAAAAAAACAGCACCTCTTTTTGAAGCAACATGGGAATGGATTCAAAAAATGGTCTCGCATCCTTGGCTTGGCCTTGCATTGCCAACAGCTCAACACTGTTCAAAACAAAAAAGAACATCACACATCCAGGAAAAATATGCGACAAATTTTGGAACATCACACTAAATGAAGAAGGATGTAATTCAGAAGGACATAGAAAGGATTTGAAAGAATGGCTATGTAAGTTGGGTTATGGCTGGCCACCAGTCGGCACATGCGGGTCTAGAATCATTGCCTCCAAGCCTAAAAAGCCATTTGAAACACAATGACCTGGGGAAGATGATGTTAGACGGTTTCCTCCGAACGCCTTTGTTGGATGAAAGATGTTCTAAGATGTTGGTACCTGAGGAATGGAGATGGTGGGTGAAAACAAGGATTCGGAAGGACGTAGAAAGGGCTTGAAAGAATGGCTATATAAGTTGGGTTATGGCTGGCCACCAGTCGGCACCTGTGGGTCTAGAATCATTGCCTCCATGCCTAAAAAACCATTTGAAACACAATGACCTGGGGAAGATGATGTTAGACGGTTTCTTCCAAACGCCTTTGTTGGATAAAAGATGTTCTAAGATGTTGGTACCTGAGGAATGCAGATTTTTTTTTCTCATGCGAAATGCAATCCAAGCACCAATGCTAGACGGTTTGCACGTCAGCAGCGCATTTCCTTTAAACAAACAACTACCAGAAGAGCTACACGACGGGAACAGAAACAAATTTTATGCGCTAACAGGCACCCTTTGCAGGGGCTGAGCAGCATCGGGACTAGGGTGTATTTTCCCAAGTGCTCTCACCAAAAACCATCACGAGGGAGACTAGCGTCCAGAAAGGAAATCGTGCCCAGGACGCACTGCGGGGTTCGTGACCACTTGCAACAAGGCTTTGGAGTTGATCAGGAGGATTCGCCATGCAAGTGTTCAACTACACCCAAGCTTCCGAGAAATCTCCGACAGGCAATGGGTCAAGCCGCTGAATAATAAGAAGGCCGTGGTCTCCCGGTCAGCCGCTGGCGGCCCCCGCTTGTGAGCATCGATCTTCAAAAGAATCCGTCTGCGATCTCGCAACCGCAAAGTCNTCTCCCGGTCAGCCGCTGGCGGCCCCCGCTTGTGAGCATCGATCTTCAAAAGAATCCGTCTGCGATCTCGCAACCGCAAAGTCAGCAATTGGTTGTGAGCAACCCAGTGCGGAGGGAAGCGTTTTCCAGCCAATAAAGAAGAGGTGCGCAAAAGCCAAGGGGAACTGCGCGCAGGGCCCCCCAAACCCAGTTGAGAATGATGCATTCGGCCAGAAGTCAATTGGAGGTCGTCGATCCAGATGAGCAAGGACACAAACTCACATACAGGAGTGGCCATCAGGAAGCAAGGAGGGTAGAGCCAGCAAATACATGAAATGTCCATACTGGAGGGAGAGAAGGCCCAAACCAATGCCGATGCGGTTTTCACTATCCTTAGTAGCTATCCAATCCTTAGTAGTCATTCTCCACGCCAGATTTCGCCATGGCAGAGAGGCACAGCAAGAACGGGAGGGGCTCACAATTGCGCCAAAGACCTAAGAATGGAGATGGTGGGTGAAAACAAGGATTCAGAAGGACGCAGAAAGGATTTGAAATAATGGCTAGATAAGTTGGGTTATGGCTGGCCACCAGTCAGCACCTGTGGGTCTTCCGAGCCTAAAAAACCATTGAAATTGAAACACAATGACCTGGGGAAGGTGATGTTAGACCGTGTTTGTCCTCCAAACGCCTTGCTTTGACAAAAGATGTTGGTATCTAAAGCATGGAGATGGTGGGTGAAAAGAAGGATTCAGAAAGGGTGCACTGATTACAACTTGGCCTTGTACTTTCCCAACAGAATTTGCGTTGCGGGTGCGGGTGGGCCGGAGATAAAGACATACCATGTTACAGTATGTTACAGTTACATTGACTTGGGGATCTTGGCCAACTCAAATGAGGGACATTCATTTAACATACTATTTAACACGTTTTTGTACATTGCTGCAGGTCACTCAGCACCTCTTTGCTTCACTTTTTTCGGGGAATTTCAAACCAAGCAACATCGACGCCTTATTTTGAAGATGGAAATCTTGACCAACCAAAATCAGGGACGTTCTTGTATCTTGCACATGTCTGCAAGTTCCTCATCAGGACCTGGCTCCTTTTATGCACCTCGAACCAATGACCTTTTCTTCTGGTCTATTGGAATCCATTCATACCGCAACAAGGCTCATATAACCAAACTTTCAAGGTTCTAAAATGATAGCCTCTCAGGGTTCTAGAATCAGAGTGGCTATGATTTTAGAACCCGCAACGGCATCCCCAGGGGGGGATTCTAGATACCTCGATCTTGAGGGTATGTGGAACTGAGGTTCTCCCGGTACCTAAATATCCGAAATATTGTGAATGCATGTGAATGCAATTTCCTGGAGCAAGGGCTTCCCGCCTTCTCGGATGCGTTGAAGGTGTTGAGACAACAGTCTGCCCTGCAAGCGTTCCATCACACAGTAAGCCAGGCCACTTGTCAAGCCTGGAAAGTGGATCACATTCTGAACCTCCGCAACCTCAGACAGTACTGAATAAATACAGCACTCTCGCAAAAAGTTTGCCCGCGTTCTTGGACCATCTCTGGCGAGCACCTTCACAGTCACGTCGCGCATATTGAAAGCATCACCGCAGGCTAAGACAATGGAAGCATCCTCAACAGCCAGCACCTCTTTGACAATAAATCGGCCTGCTATGGACGTGCCGGTGACCAATGAAGCAAACTGAGCAACATCACGCTTGCGCGTGTAAAGGCGCAAGGCATCTGTTATAGCTCCTTCAGCTTCATCATGTCTTTCATACCTGCCCATGGCTTTGGCTTCGGTCATCTTTTCGAAGTTGCCTCCAGGACCTGCTATACTGTGTCGAAACTGAACACGCGGTTTGGAACTGGAACTGCGTGCTTCATGAGCCCCTCGCATATCAGAAGCGGGAGAATTGGGTCTATCTTCTCCCTCGGCCCGCTCATTCCCACTGTCACCTTCGTGAGGCTCATCAGCTGGAGCGTGCCACTCAAGCATGTGCCCTGCGCTGGCTGCCTCAGCATGCTCTTCCTTCTGACTAAGAGCCAATTGCAAATGGATTTTTTCCTGTTTGGCAATGTCAAGCTCCTTTTGTAGCTTCGCGATCTCGGAGGAAGAAGCATCTGAGGCCTCTTTGTATCCAGCATGCCAGGCTTCAGCAATCTTGCTTTCATCCAAGTTCTGCAAGCTCTCTTGCGTGGACTCTCCTGCAGCAGGCCTCTTCTCGGCTGTCAGCCGAGCTTGAGCTGCCTCTAAGTCTCTCACCTGGTCAATCAAGCCTCGCTTTAAATGAATGTCTCCTCGGGTTTCTTGTTTTTGCCGATATTGCAGCTCAGATTCCAAAACCAGTAGACGATTCACAGCGCGCTGGAACTCCCATAGCAGTTCCTCATGCAAAGCAGAAGGTATACCATTGCGCTCTGTCTTGCCGTTTTGCCTGCGGGTGTGCAACCTTTCTCGAAAGTACTGGAGCCGCTCATCCATATCCTCAACCAGTTTGTCACCCTCGGGACCTTTGCCAGTGAGGGATGTGCTGGATCGCAGTCCATGATCTTTATTCGCATCTTTCTCTGGGTCCGTTGACTGGACAAACCTTTCCAAAACGGAGATGAAGACAGACTTGGGAATACGACCACTGCGCTGCACGTCAATGACAGCAAAAATTTTCTCGAAGTCAAACGCGCTACTGAAGCCGAGTGATTGCAGGGATGTGCAAAACTCATCATAGAGAAGACACGGGTTCAAATTGTCAAAGGCATCATGCAGACTTCCACAAAGCTGTGAAAGCTGCACAGCAAGGCGGGAAGTTTCTTCCAGTGGCAACCTGGCACGGTTGGACCCCACCTGCACAGGCCCAAGTGTTGGCCTGCAAACCGTCTCAACCAGATGGCCCACTGTCAGGTTGCCAGCTCCACTAGGGCAGCTGGCGCATAGGAACCCATAAACACGATCAATATGGCTGTCACAGAGGTTTGGCTGAAACTGATGAAGAAAAGACCGCAAGTCCTCACGGCTCACTGGTCCGCCTTGACCCAAAACCTTCAAGATGCTCTTCAAGTCTTTGTGCTCCTTCTGAATAGCAGATGACACACTCTTGAAAAGCGTGTGAACCCAGTCCTCACACACAAAGGCTGAGGAAGCACAAAGCTCCATTGCATTTTGAAACTCTGACAGGTTCAACTCACCTGAAGTCACAAAGCGAGCCGTGGCTTCACAAATCTCGGCTCTCGTCAGGCTGGGCGCAACAGGCCCGATCGCATCAATTAACTTGTTGCTCGGATAAACACGATTTAGATACTTGTCATTCAGTTTGAGTAATGCCACCAGGCCCCCAGCTTTCGCAACAGCATTTCTCATTCGAACCATGACATGCTCGAAATACTCTTCGCCCATCTTGCCATCTACATCAACCCCAAAGAGTCTTAAGAACTCCAGAAAATTCAACATCCCTGATCCATCTGTGTCAGCAAAGAAAAAGAGCCGGGTGAGTCTTTCCTCAGGCATCGATGGTATGAACTGCCGAATCATGTTTCGAAAGGCTGACTCATCTATACGAGCATGTGCGTCGGTATATTTTCTGAAAATCTCGTACAGCGTTCGCCCAGATGATCTCGCTTGTGTGGAAAGAATGCTGAAGACATAGCCAGCCCATTTTGCATCCAAATCCTGCACTGTTTCAACATTCAGGCCTGCTTTCTCCAAGCGTACCAAAGGTATACAGCAGGGCTGGCGGCACGACAACAGAGTCTTTGTGTTGTGGGAGGTGTCTTTGGCTACGCCAGGCATCCGCCGCTCCAACTTTCGGATCCGTTCGTGCAGCTTTGACATTTCAGAACCCCGGCTATCGAAGCGAATCTTCAGTTCCTTGTAGGCCTGTGTGAGCTCTTGAAACTTTGCTTCCAATTCCTGCTCGGTCCTAACTGCAGCGCCAACTTGGGCACTTGCA
This sequence comes from Symbiodinium sp. clade C Y103, assembly GCA_003297045.1. Lineage (NCBI taxonomy): Eukaryota > Dinophyceae > Suessiales > Symbiodiniaceae > Cladocopium > Cladocopium sp. clade C. The sequence goes on along the minus strand of BGPT01002309.1, from coordinate 70,442 downwards.
CCACTTGGATCACTTGGCTTTCTTTCACTGATTTCACTTTTTGCTGTAAGAGTTACCTCAGACGCCAGGGAAGCAGACCCAGGTCTGGCCCGATCTCTAGCGGTGTGGGGCAACTGTTTCCTCCCATAAATTTGAGCGTGTCCAGGAGCGGCTTGAGCTGCTTGAGTTTTCAACTTCTTCGACCTGCCACTTGGGGTGCTAGAGCCTTTCTTGTCAAACCACGGCTCCGGCTTGGCAGCTTCACTAGCTTCGACTCCTCCCACAAGAGATGTCAAATCCCGGTTCCTCAAGGAATACATCAGCACCTACAAAGTTTGTGTAGAAGGTCCAGTTCTTGTTTGCTTGCGTGCTTTCTACTTGCTGCATAGAATGTGTACAGTAATGTCTGTGTGTGTGTGTGCGTGCGACTGGGTGTGTGTGTGTGTGTGAATGGGTGTGTGTGTGTGTATGTGCGCCGTGAATCTCTGAATGCGTGATTGTATTTCCTTGTTTACTATACGTCTGTCAAAATGATTGCTAAGCCAAAGAAACCTGCTTGGACCACAGTGCTCAGACCAGTGTTGGATGCCAATGTCTTCATTGAGCAAAGCGTGAAAACCCTTAAAGATTCCAAAAGCATGAGGACCACAAAGAGCAACCGGCGCAAAAAAAAAACAAACGGCCTGATATCATGGCGTGCTAAGTGCAGCAAACGCGACGATACTACTTCAGCTCAGCAAAATTAGTGCGCACCACTAAACAGCGAAATGTCTCACTTGAAAATGATCTTGATAAATTCTTGTTGACACTGCACGTTGGGTCATCTGCAATCATCCGTTCAAGGGTTCCGGTTGAATAGAGCTTGTGCAGTCTTGGCTGAAGGACGGACCTCTAGCGGAGCTGGCTGCACGACGTCCTTGGAGAATGGGGATGAAGTCGCTTGATGGCTGGGGGCTTCTTGGGAAAACTATGGAAAACTATTTGCATGCTCGGGTGACTCAGGTGATTTCATTTTCCAAGCATTTTTCCAAAACCATGCTGCATCAAGTTGAAGTCTGTGATATGCAGAGGTTCAACTCAAAAGCCAGCACAGTTTGACATTTGGTCCCAGGCCGAGCTGACTGCATGCAGGTGATGCCTGATTTTTCACACAACACAGCAAAATACATAAAAAGGAGCGCCGAGCTGCAGAGCCTTCCATCAAGACTTCTGTCTCGGTCGATGAAGTCTAATGCACTAATGGTCACTAATGCACTCGGACAGACAAGCTCACAGATCTCGAGTCTAAATCAGCACAGAAGTGCTACATTTGCTCGTCAGATTCTTCCAAGAGTTCAACTTTCCAATCATGCAACAGCTGTGACTGTTACGAGCATGTAGTCGTCGAGTCGTATCTGGGAAAGTTACAAAGCATCACAGCAAACCCGTCTCCAATCTAAGGTAACCGGAGCCTTATATGATTTGAAATTGACTGGGGAACAAAGCTGATGTCTGGGCCAAAAAATAGGACAGTGAGGACAAATTGAAAACATATTGACACGACTTAATTCAAGTTGAGATACGTCTGCCCATCGCTTGCTCCAACATACACGCGATCATCTGGATTCCAGGCGTCAGAGTCCCAGTAAGCGCTGCTACCGGATCTCTGCACATTCATTCTGCCAGCCCTTGTGCCGACAGCATCGCATACAATGAATATTGAATATTCAGAGAACGACAATGAGGCCACATGCTGGGATATGTTTGGATTTTTAGCACAACGGGGGGCTTTGCAAAGGTGGTCGACGAAGGTTTCTTGTTTAGGACTCTGGACAATGTGTCAAAGGGAGTCTGAAGAGGACCATTCAAGGAAAACGTCGGAAAACTGTTCGCACCTGTTTCTGCCAGAGGGGCGCGTGACATCCAATGGTGAGACGATGTGACAATATTATCATGAACAAGGCTGGTTTTTACCAGTCAGGGCCCCTTCATGGCCGAGGGCCTAGGACTACTTATATACTACTACTTGGGTGTCAAATGTAATACATACGAGTACATATACGGATACGCAGCATATCATCCTAGGAAGTTTAGTTAGAAAACTTCCGTTACGAACGAATGGTCATGGTTAGTCTTCACGCCATCGTGCCAATCACATCTTCATGTCAACCATATCATTAAGTAGTGGCGAAGCGAACCAAATTTCATCACAGTGAGAGTCCAGGAGCGCGTGGGGGCGGGTGAAACATGTGAAACCATGGAAGTGGTTTCAGAATGTTTCAGGATGTTTCAGATCACAAAGTGTTTTTACAGGTACGGTGGCCCCAGGGGTCCAAGGGAGGGTCTGTGTTTCTGCGGTTTCAGGCCTCGATTTAGAAAGGCAAGGGCTAAAGAGCGCACGAGACTGTAGCAAGAATCTCAAAGAATAACGTTCGGACTCTCCAGAGCAGCGCCGGATTCGTGCGCCGGCGATTTCAGGCCAGAAATGGCGTCGATTCGACTGTTCGTCCGTGCCATGCAGGATCGCAATCGCCTGTGACAAAACGCACTTTCACAGCTGCATGCAGGAAAGCATTGGAGCTATGGCAGCGGGGGGTTGCTAAACGCATTGTAACAGCTGCGAGAAATCTCGTTTTTGAGCACCACTTTTATGCGATGCGCGCTTGCAGCTGGACACAGTGCAACGGCTGCGCAAAGAGAAGAATTGGGCTACAGAGGCTACACAAAAAGAGCTCAGAGAAGAAGTGCCTGAGAGAAACCGTCCTTCAGTGAAGAAGTACTGTAGCTCAAATAAGACGCAGCGCAGAGAAGAAGAGCTGAGGGAAGATGCGCCCCAGAGAAAAGATAGCTCAGCGACAAGGTGGCTCAGTGAAGAAGTAACTCAGCGAAGAAGTCGCTAAGAGAAGGCTTGGCCCAGGGAAGGGGTAGCGCAAGGAAGACGTACAGTACGTAGTTCATTCATTCATTCATTCATTTCATTTCATTTCATTCCATTCCATTTCATTCCATTCCATTTCATTCATTCATTCATTCATTCATTCATTCATTCATTCACTCACTCACTCATTCATTCATTCATTCATTCATGTGTTTTCATTTCAGTGTCATTCTGATTTTCAGTTTCATTCATGTCATTCACTCCTTCATGTCCTTCATCTCCTTCATTTCATTCATGTGCTTTCATGTCATTTCATTTCATGTCATTTCATGTCACACCATGTCATTTAAACATTTCATTTCATACTTTCATCCTTTCATTCTTTCATTCGTTGATTCGTTTGTTCATTCGTTCGTTCATTTGTTCCTTAGCTCATTCAGTTTTGCAATTTCTCATTCATTTCAATTCATTTCGATTCGTTTCGTTTCATGTCATTTCATGTCATTTCGTTTCATTTCATTCACTTCATTTCATTTCATTTCCTCCCATTCATTTTCATCAATTCAGTCATTCCTCAATGCATTCATTCATTCTTTCTTTCTTTTCGTTCCGTTTCGATTCATTTCATGTCATGTCATTTCATTTCATTCACTTCATTTCATTTAATTTCCTATCATTTCATGTTATTTCATTTCATTCCATTTCATTCATTTCATTCATTCATTCATTCATTCAATTCAATTCGATTCAATTCAATTCAATTCAACTCAATTCAATTCAATTCAGTTCAATTCATTCATTCATTCATTTCATTTCATTTCATTCATTTCATTCGTTTCATTTCATTTCATTTCATTCATTCATTCATTCACTCATTCATTCATTCATTCACTCATTCATTCATTCATTCATTCGTTCGTTCATTCATTCATTCATGTCACTCATGTCACTCATGTCACTCATGTCACTCATGGCAGTCATGGCATTCATGTCATTCGTGTCAATCATGTCATTCATGTCACTCATGTCACTCATGTCATTCATGTCATTCATTCATACATACATTCATTCTTTCATTCTTTCATTCTTTCATTCTTTCATATTTTCATTCTGTCATTATTTCATTTCATTTCATTTCATTTCATTTCATTCATTCATTCATGTCATTTCATTTCATTTCATTTCATTTCATTTCATTCATTCATTTCATTTCATTCATTCATTCATTCATTCATTTATTTCATTCATTCATTCATTCATTCATTCATTCATTCATTCATTCATTCATTCATTCATGTCACTCATGTCATGTATGTCATTCATGTCATTCATGTCATTCGTGTCATTCATGTCACTCATGTCATGTATGTCATTCATGTCATTCATGTCATTCGTGTCATTCATGTCATTCATGTCATTCATGTCATTCATGTCATTNNCATTCATGTCATTCATGTCATTCATGTCATTCATGTCATTCATGTCACTCAGGTCATTCATGTCATTCATGTCACTCATGTCACTCATGTCATTCATACATACATTAATTCATTCTTTCATTCTTTCATTTCATTTCATTTCATTTTTTCATTCTGTCATTCTTTCATTTCATTTCATTTCATTTCATTTCATTTCATTTCATTTCATTTCATTCATTCATTCATTTATTCATTCGCACAGTTCGTTCCTTTTCAACTCATTTTGTTTCATTTCATTTCATGTCATTTCATGTCATGCCATGTCATGTCATGTCATGTCTGTCATTTCATGCATGCAACTTCTTTCATTTATTTCAATTCATTTATTTCAACGCAGTCATTTCAATAAGCTTACTTCAGTGCAGCCACCTCATCCATCCACTTCGTTCATTTCATTCATTTTATGTAATTTCATCCCGTATCATATGGTTTCATTTCATTCACCTCTTGCATTTCGTTCATTTAGTTTCTTGCCATGTCATTTCATTTCATGGCCCTGCATTGCACTGCACTGCATTGCCTTTCAATTCACTCATTTCATTTCATTTAATTTCACTCCATTCCGTTCCATCCCATCCCATTCGTTTCCAACCCATTCCATTCCATTCATTCCATTCCATCCAACCACTCATTCATTCATCCATCCCCATCCAGCCAGCCAGCCATCCATCCATTCAGTCATTAAGGTTCATTCATTTCATTTCATTCAGTTCAATTTCATTCATTTCATTCAGCTCATTCAGTTCGTTCAGTTCATTCGGTTCATTCATTTCATTTATTTTCATTTCTTTTCATTTCCTTTCATTCATGCATGCATGCATTCATTCATTCATTCATTCATTCATTCATATCCTAGTTCCTCATTCCTTTGCTTCTTCGTTCATGGATTCATGGCTTCATGGAAGCATGGATTCGTGGATCAATGGATTCAAATAGTCATTGGTTCATTTAATCATTTCAGTCCAATTTCATGTTCATGCTCATTTTCATTTCATGTCATTCATCCATCCATGCATTCATTCTTTACGTCTTTGTTTTGATGTCATTTCATGGGCATCTCAGCAACGGGTTTGCCTAGTCATTGATGCACCTCACAACCTGAATACTTCAGAGTTTATGCGTTTCACGGACATTTCATGACATTCCTATAGGCCATTGGTTTCTTGTAGCTGTTGTTTTTTGGAAACTTCTGCCCGGGCATGTCCGGGCACTACTGGTATATGCTATTTTGAAATGTCTTCAGTCGAGTTTGTTGTCTCTTTTTTCCGGGGGTCTCCATGCTTCTTGGCGTTGCGTAAAATTCCATGAACTTCTATATGTATAAATGTATATTATATATATATATTGTAATATTATATATGTATATATACACATTATATTTGATATATATATATATATACATATATCCAGGATGAAATTTCGGGGGAGGACTTGGAGTCAAGTTTTATAAGATTTTATAAGTATAAATTGGCTGGGGCCAACATGGATTCTTACAAAAAGATAGGACCCAACAAAAACCAAAGAAAAAAATTACACCTTATAAAAAGGGGGGGTCAAAAACAACGATTTATATAAAACGTGCGCCCAACCCCTCTTCTGACTTTTGGGGTCCCCTTTGCCAACCCTGGGCCAGCATTTTGTAGAGAAAACCCTCGGCCGGTGAACAAAATGCCTCTTTTTTTCCCAAGACCCGCTTTGAAAACAAGACCAACCGAAGGCTCTAGAAAAAGGTATTCCCAGGTTGAACTGCTAGAAAATACATGCCTGCATTCCAAAAAAGATGAACTACCCCAGTCTAGTTCCATCTAAGACATTTTGCGCTTCCATTTTGGGACCGTTCAATTTTTAAGACATTTTGGGCTTCCATTTTGGGACCGTTCAATTTTTAAAGCATTTTGCGCTACCATTTTGGGACCGTTCAATTTTTAAGATATATTTTTTAGACATTTTGCAATCAGGAGCTTTTACAAAATGGTGGGACCATTCAATTTTTAAGACATTTTGCGCTTCCATTTTGGGACCGTTCATTCTTGTAATGTCGAGTGAGGGTCTGATAAAACTTTTATGTCAAGTGAGGGTCTCATCAATTTTTATGTCAGTGTTGTCATTGCTTGTTGTTGCTGGAAATGGATTTTAATAAATAAATAAACCCTTTTGAAAGATTCATATCAAAAATGAAAAGGTCACCCCGGAAACCTACAAGGGGTTGAATTCGAAGGGTGATTTTTTCTTATTAAACTTCTTACGTAAAATTATCATTCTGTGCATTTTTGGGGGCTCATCGGGATCAACTGCATTTACCAACCAAGGTCTCTACAAAAAAGTATTCCTAGGTTAAATTCCTTTTTTAAAAAATACATCCCTGCATTCCAAAAGAAATGAACTACCCCAGTCTAGTTCCATCTAAAAGCTAGCACAACCAAGAAGAATTTTAACGTTCCACTCCAGCCGGGATGCAATAAAGGGTTTCCAAATTAATAAGGGTTCCAAACCCCATTTTTTGACCATGTTTTTTTTATCCAAAAAAACGCCCAGGGTCAAAAATTTGGATTTGAATAGGTGTTTTAAAAAGCTTTGGCCAACTTGGTCCCACTTACCACACCAATACCCCTACAAAAAGCTGTTAGCAGGTATTTTCTTTATAAAATGGTGATTGCTACTCATCCCCAATTCATGAACCAACTACTTCTCGCATGATTCTATGGTTTTGAAGGGTTTTGGTNTTTTCTTTATAAAATGGTGATTGCTACTCATCCCCAATTCATGAACCAACTACTTCTCGCATGATTCTATGGTTTTGAAGGGTTTTGGTCCTATTCCCCGAAGCACCGGTGTGATCCCATTGATTGGGGGGGTCGCCATTCCTTGGGATGAATAGTCCTCCTGATTCGCACGGTCTTGATGCCAAAGCGGACTGGCTTAACACAATAGGAAAAATGAACAAAAATCATTCAAACCCGATCAAATCTCTGTTCAGTTTGGGTGACTACAAAGCAATCAACAAGGCAAATTTTGGAATACCTGCTCTGCTGTGCTATGGATGTTCGTCTGGAAGCTTTCTCCGTCCACTCTGATGGGAATTCAAAAAGGATGTATATAGGTGTGTGTGTGTATTTAGCACCTACCAATTTTATCCTACATGGAATTTCAAGGGCGAAGTTTGTGAACCGATTCTCTAGATTGGCCTGGGCTTTTTGTAAGGAATAATATGATGTCTATGCAGCATTGTTTTTTTTACATATGTAAAAAAACAAGTTGATTATATAAAAACAGTGCCCAAGTCTCAACAAGTACTCAAAATTGAATCCTTATAAAATGCCAGGGTCCAAGACCTTTGTTTCTTATAAAAACATATATATGGTTTTCAGGCTTTATAAGGGACCCAAGCCCTATCTTTTTATAAGGGAAATTCCAACGGGGATATATATATATATACATATGTGTGTGTGTTTATTGATTTACACCCACATACAAGCGCAATTGCCAACGCAGTCAAATGCACATGTCTCATTTAACGGGACAAAATGCTTACAGCCAAATGAGTTCCACATACTTCCCTCCGTCGCATCATATGGTATGATGAATGTGTTGTCTCGGATATTAAAACGTCAGCAGCGCGCCATAGGCGGAGCCCCCCCGGCATCTGTCATCAATAGGGCTGAGGCCGCCTCAGCCAGGTGCGGCCCCAAATGGCGAGCATTGGCGAACATTGCTTGTTTGTTCACACGTTCTCTACCTTTCACCCAAATTGATGAATTTAGCCCAATACCATTCAATACCCCTTGCATGACAATGCTTGAAGCACTTCCTGAAAAGTCATCAGTGTGCTACATAAGGAATTGGCTCGGAACTGTTGCCCTCGTCCTTTACGGGGCCACTCGTTGCGCATCCAGCCTCCTCACTCCAAAGAGGACATTTTGCTTCATGAAAAATGTCAAAATAAGGGGAATGACATGCAAGAGCAAATGCCTGCAATTGGCCAGTTGGATCAGCATGGATCAATGGCATTTCAAAGTATTTCGTTTCCACATATTGCCACATCTCTTTGTATTTCTTGACCTGAACGGTGCGGCGTTGCCCAAGTCTGTCCTCGCTTTGAGTCGTTGGGAGGCAATCAGAGCACCCAGAGCACCCGCAACCGCAGCCACAGCATCCTGGACAGCCACACCCACCGCAACCGCAGCCGCAGCCACAGCCGGAGGGACATCCACCACAGCCTTTGCCGCAGCCCATGCCCATCATCATGGGATTCATCATGCCACAGCCACACCCTCCGCAACATCCTCCGCAGCCAGGGCAGCCACCGCAACCACTACAACCACCGCCGCCACATCCGTTACCGCATCCGCTACCGCATGCACCACATCCACCACATCCACCACATCCACCACATCCTCCACATCCTCCACACCCGCCACAACAGCCACCGCCACATCCACACCCACCACCGCACCCACCACAACCGTTGCCACACCCGCATCCACCGCAACCATTGCACATTCCTGGCATGCATCCCCCGCCACTCATCATCTGCATCATTCCCATCATCTGCATCATCGCCTCAGTTCGGTGCAGCAACAATCCAGAATAGCTTGCTTTTTGAAACAGGGATGACAACACCTGAGAGTCAAACGCCCATAGCAGCCATAGGATTCGCCTGGCTTTCAGCGAGTTGGCAATACAGAAATGCGCAGCAGAACAAGAGGGAGCCGTTTGGCACCTGCGTATGGAGGAGGGGAACATCAAGACTGGCAATCATTGGCAATCATATTTTTTCGAAAAAATATGGATTCTTATGGTTTGTAACCACATCGACACACCCACATACCCGCCTTGCCTGGGACTCACCAGGCTTGTCTTCGCTGTTGGTGCTCATGTTAGCTGCCGCCTCTCAGCGAATGCACACTACTGCTAACGCAATCTATATTATAATAATCTAAACGCGGTGCTACTGCCATACATTGCTAGGGTGTGAAGACTGGAAAAAGCACTCGCAGCACAATTATGTCCAGATCACCCGTCCTGCAAATAATTCTCTGACCACTTTTCGTCATAGTCTTCTGCGGATTCTACTCTGGAGTCGTCCTGCAATACAAAAACCCGCTGCAAAATTCTGCAGCCTCTCCACTGATCAAATCATAGCGTAATGGAAAAGTTCAAACCAAGCTGGATCAAAATGCACTGAACATGTCAAGCTCGCCTTTTTCTGTTTTTGTCTGGCCAGTTCAGCAGCTTCCTGTGACACTTGCATCACAGACCCCATTCAAGCCACAAACGACCTCAACACATGGATCACAAATGATCATAAATGATCCATAGAAAACAGTTGGACTGCCTGCTACTCAGCAATGTGAGATACCACTGAATTCATTTGAAGATATTTGACGTCCTTCGCCCTTTCCCTGTTCTTGTCTTCAGTGAGGGCGACTCCGCCATGCGGCTTCACGGCCACCCACTTGTTGTCTATCCTGGGCCAAGCATGCTATGTTAGTCTACGTTACAACGCACAAAAAAAAAAAACGCAAACAATGCCTGACAATCTTGAGGAAAGCGTAAAGGAAACCCTTCAATGCGCCTTGAACGCAACGAAGCACTTCCCAAATGCAGTCAAGAAGCATGTGGCTCGACTGAGCTTCGAGGACTTTCGGGATAGAATCTACCTCGCCCACATGCCGCTGAAACTAAGCTCAATCACCTCAATACTCCAAGCTCCAATCAACCCTTGCCTCCACAAACTTCACAAAAGCAAACCCACGCGACGTCCCGTCAGGCAGCCTTTTAATGTCCACCTCGTCTTTTTTGCCGTGTGGAAATTCAAGAATGGAGATGGGCCCCAACAGTGAGTGTCACAATCAGCTCACCTCTCTCCCCGCATCTTTTGCTACTTAGATGTCCAAGCACATGGGTGTGCCTAAAGGCTTACCAACAGCGCAGCTCAACATTCAGAATCACTGACTGAGGTAGCCACGCTATCCACTTGACCAAATTTGGAGAAATGACCGGCAACTTTGTCCTCAAGAAATTCAATGACCAAAGCTGCGCAATCATTCAGTCGGGGAACAGGGATTCACCGATTCTCCTCTGTTGTGCTCTTTCGCAGGCCACCGACGAACACGATATTGCTCTTATCATCCGGTTTTTTCAAATTTGTTGCCTCGGAAGCATGCCCGTCCAACAGATGCAGTGATGTAGGACCAGTGACAATACCTTGCACTTGCACTTGGAAAAATCACTTGCTACAATGAGCAGGTAAGAAATCCAAGACACTGTTGGAACAGTTTTGGTCTTGTCACTTAAAGGTGCAGCAGGCATGTTGCCACCCATCCTCACAGGAACATTGCAGGTGCCAGACACAAATTCTCTCCAAGCGAAATACGGCTGATTGCTTGGAGAACGCCACCAAAATATTGATTGCGAAACCGTACTTGCAATCTTATGCCTTCTTTTGAACGTTTGTTCTCATTCCGATGGGATAAACAAGAAGGCCTGTACAGTCTCAGGTTGACGCTGTTGCATCATCTGCTGCATCATTTGTTGCTGCTGCATGGGGTTCATCATGTTTCCGGCCTGCACCGGCGCCAGACACACACAAGAGTGATAAACAGAGTCGCAACAAATTCTTGCATGGCAAACGATGTCTCCACAGTAAACCCAAAATAAAAACAAATGTCAAACGTCTTTTGGTCTGGCCCAGACATCAAACAGAAAATAGATTGAATTGGGGAAACAGAATTGAAAGCAAACCGTACGGCAACAAAGGTCCACAAACCAATCAATGAAACCGACCCAGCCTTGGCAACCAGCGGCAATGGTTCACGGAAGCATCAGTGGGAAACAACTCCAACTATCAGAATGGGTAACACCATGCTAATGCATCTCATACATGTGAGACGCCGTGGGCCAAATCATGCAAGTAACGCAGTGTGAATTTGTTGTCTTGGTGGGCTGAGAGATGTTGTGATGGATGGATAGGTAAAGGGTATGATTTGCCGTCGATGCATATTCAGTCATTTTTTCCGGCCGAATTGTCCGTGCAACTGTCGGAATTGAGAGAAAACCTTGCGGGTCCCACATGCATCTGCCATGCGCCACCAGGACAGTGACACATCCAATACTGGCCCGGTGGCACTGGACCACTGCACAGGGTAAATAGCTAAAACCGATGGTTGAAACAACATGTGGAACACATGGGGTCAAGAAGGGGTTGGAAAGCGATTTTGTTTTGCATTGCGGCAACTGTAGGCACTGTTTTTTTTAACTTGCGTGGGCGCTTCAAGGGGCAAAATGGCGGGAACAATGCAAATAAAAAAAAAAAACTAATTTCCACGCCCTCTCGACGGCTCTCTGCGCAACTGGCCCGGTATGTGCCGCGAAGTTTCCAGCCAAACTGGGTGTGCCACGGAGGGCGGTACTAGTTTGGGCCGGGGAAACTTCAGAGTGAAAACACGCAGTCTTTCTCGGACTCACCAAGAGCTCAAACACAGATTTTCCGTGCCCGCTGGATGGTTCTCTGGGCAAGTGGCGCAGTATGCGCCACAAAGTTTCCAGCCACATCTCCAACATCCCTGCATCACCACAAATTTGGCAAAGTTGTTTCACGGATACAGTTTTTCTTTAGGAAAACTTATTTCTCTTAACTTTATATAAACTGTTTGGAAAACTACATACAGCGTTTGCAATTCCGCTCTTCGCCTGCTGCGAAGTCTTCCTCTGAAACGTTGGCACCATCACAAGAAAAAAACGCGGTAGTTTCCACAGCTACTCCGTGTTATTTTTTTTGCCAGGGCCTCTCTACTCCGTGTGAATGTGGGGAAAAAATTGACGATGCTCTTGTAGGAGTAGGGGCCTGGATTAATTTTTTCAAGAAATGCTTGGGGCTGGGGTTTGTAAGTCAGTCTTTCTCCTTCGGTTCCTTGCTTCCATCCGTGCTCATTTTTGCCTTGCCCTACTCATCACTGCCACAGAAAGCAAATTTTGACCCCAGTTTTGGCACACTGTTTTTGCCATTGCTTGAACAATCATCAAGACCTTGGAATGCCCTAATGACAAATAACGACAAATACTGAAAAGTTTACTCTGCGTAAAGAAAGCGTCTGCGTGCACAAACGCATGATTGTTCGAGGCCATACAACAATATTGCCAAGGTTTGATACTCAGCATGGGTGGCAATATGTAAATAATTACTATCATTTATAAAACTCGATACAACTCAAAATGTTCAAAATGCTCTGCAATTAGAACGCCTTCAAAAAAGAATGGCCCAGCACCCAAACACAATAGACATCATACGAATTTCAAAACGCAAGGGAAACCATTGGAAAATTGCTCTTGAAAAAGAATTCTTTGAACCCGATGAAGAACCATCCCCAATCTCAGCATAAATGTGTGGCACCCTGTGTATTTCCGCATAAAGTGTTTCCTGGCGGCGATGTGGGGAGCCTCGTTTATGCCACGGGTGCGGCCTGCGATCGTGTGTGGCGATCGTGTGCTCAGACGGTTTCCTATGCGATCGTGTGAAAGAGGTTAAAGAGATGATTGAGCGCGTGCCATTGCGCTTGGTCAACCAGGCTTGCACTTTGGATTCGAATGGCTGCTTCAAGCGTGCAAATCGCATTGGGATGGCTGCATCCATGTCTGTGAAGGCAGTCTTGAGGACGCAGTTCCATGGTGATGTGCAAGGCAGCGATTGCAGATCGCAGTGGGATTGCTTCGTCCAGGCGACACGAAACCCTATGTTTTGTCGCAAAAAGTGCGTCCCGGCAGCGATGTGGGGAACTTTGTTTGCGCGACGGGTGCGGCCTGCGATCGTGCGTTCTGTGTCTAAACGCTCCTCTGTGTCAAAGGTTCTGCACGTACAAGCATCTCTGTGTAAAAGCATTGGTGTCTAAAAAAGAATCGGCAGTGGGTGGAGATTAAAACAAAATGGCATCAGACGACGTGAAACGATCACGTAGTCGAAAATAAGAAAGTTCGCAAACTGGAATCTCGTTTCGTTTGGTTCAAGGTCCTTGTTCCTTTTATGGCATGAAGCGCTAGAGGGAGAAACTAATGGTAGGGCATCGTGCAGTGTAAACATGTATGTGCATGCGTGCCTTTCCATGGGGCGCCGCAGCACCAGAAATAGTTTCTGAACACAAGCGGTTCGGAACTACATTGCTGTGGGCCAGCAGGACTTCAAGTTCCTGCAACGCAATACCTTGCAGGATTGCGCGGAAAATATCGACGCAGGCGGGCACGGGATCTTTGTGTAAGAGTTTTTGTGCCCAAAAGGTCGCAAAAGCGTCTTTGTGTGAAAGAATCTTTGTGTAAGCGTTTTATGTGGAAAAGCGTCTCCGTGTGTGTGTGTAAAGGTTTGTCTGCATAGCAGTTTGCTGCGTAACCTCTTTTAAGTGTAAAAGTTTTTGTGTGTAATTTTTTGGGGTGTTGTCAAAAGTAAATTTCAATGGATGATGGTTCGACATCGGGCTCAACCATGAGTGATGCTTTGCTTTGGTGCTTGATGACGACCGAAAAAATTGAAATGTTTTCTACTATCGCGCGAAAATGGAAGTCTACGAGGGTACGAGGAGATAGGTTGGAGACTTGCGATACCTAGACCAGTAGCAAGTCTTGACATCGGATGCGCCGTGAATAGTGATGGATATTTGCAGCACAGGGTTGCACAGCATGTTCTGAAGACGGGGAGCTAACATGTTGAGATGTTGCATGGTTGGAGATGGTGCCATGCCGAGCGAACTAGGATGTAAACCATTGAAAAAAATTAATTGGTGGATGTCTATTTAGGGGTGGATGTTTATTTAGGGAGGATCGGGACGAGTTCTACTTGTTTTTAAAAAGTGATCTAAATTTGCATGGTTTATTGGTGTGTGTTTCTGCAGCCTTCATGGGTTTGAGCCGGTGGTTAGCAACAAACGACGTTTATAATTTGCTAGCATGTGTTTGTTGAGTTGTTTCGTAACAGATTCAATCTGTCATATGTCAAAACTCATTGAAACGGTTTTGCTCACGGTTTACTCAGCCCACGCGCAGACGCACGGCTCGGAGGCCCTTGTTTGCAGAGAGCGTACGGGGCGGGCGGCTCGGCGGCCCGGGGACTGGCGGATCCAAGTCAGTTGGATGCCTTGCCAGAATATTTTGAATGCGAGCAGGTCTCATTGCAAGCTTTGACGCGCACAAATTTGCAATCTATGTTGCTGACTGGGTTTTATATTGCGAAAGCATGGCAAAATGCTAGATGGGGCGCAGGCTCGACTTCTAGAATCGGAAACAGAAATATGCACTGCGCATCACTGCGCCTGTGGTAAGGAAGAATTCTTGGCACTGCAGAAACCGAAATTGCAAGCACTCTGCAACAGTTTATCTCGCAGTTCGGAAAGAGATACCAGGAGTACCGCGCAAGGCGGTGGCGGAAGTGTCAAAGATAGGACACCTATAGGAGAGGTTGGTTGTTGTGAATCACGGATGGCGGAGCGACCCAATGATGGACTGAAAGGTGGTTGGAGTGTCGGGCTATCTCTCTGTCTATCTATCTGTCTCTCTGTCTGTGTCTCTGTCTACCTATCTATCTGTCTGTCTATCTATCTATCCATCTGTCTATCTATCTATCTATCTGACTATCTGTCTATCTATCTATCTGTCTGTTTGTCTGTCTATCTATGTACCTATCTATCTGACTTTTTGTCGATCTATCTATCGATCTATCTATCTATCTATCTGTCTATCTATCTATCTATCTGTCTGTTTGTCTGTCTATCTATGTACCTATCTATCTGACTTTTTGTCGATCTATCTATCTATCTATCTATCTATCTATCTATCTATCTATCTATCTATCTACCTATCGTCTATCTGCATGCTTGAAACGAAGCTATTCTGAGAGACGTCCTTGAAATTCGGAAGTTAAAAGCTGAAAAAGATTTTTTTCTGCGAGTCGTCCTTCAAATTTTGAGGTTGACAACATCAAAAGCACAGAACTTCTGCGGCCCTTCCTCAATTTCGAAGTTGACAGCATCAAAAACAAAGGAATTAGCGAGGCTTCCTCCAAAAAGGAAAGTTGGGTGCAGAGCTGACGGCCTCATACCAATGCGTGTTACGATTTTTCCATTCCATCTGTCTAAAGTATTGCGCCTGCCACGAAAAAGTGAGGCCAGGTCATAGCATGCCGCACCTGTCACGCAGAATCATCTTAGCAAACCTGAAGATCTGATGCTCCAAACTGCAACCCTTCTCAGGAAATCAGCGCCCTGACCTCCTAATATCTCTGAGGGAGATGTCTCTTGCACTGTGCCTGCCACGCCAAATGTATCTTTCCAGATCCTCTTCAAATGTCCCACGACTGCCTTCGTTTTTGAAAATGTGCAGAATCCCTCCCGCTGACACACAAAACGACGCTCCAACGTGCAAAAGTGGTCCGAGAATGGCGTTCTTTTTAGCATTTTGACTTCCAAATGTGCTTCGCGCCACAACGCCGTGCACTTTTTCAACATCTCAACTTCCAAAACCGCTTCGGAGCTGAGATGTTTTGCGCATTTTGGCTTCGAAACGCGCTTCGCGCCACAACGCCGTGCACTTTATCAACATCTCAACTTCCAAAAGCACTCCGGAGCTGAGGTGCTTTGCGCAGTTTGGCCTCGAAACGCGCTTCGCACCACAACGCCGTGCACTTTTTCAAAAGTGCTCCGAACATGTGGTGCTTTTCGCATTTTGACCTGGAAATCTGCTTCGTGCCACAACGGCCTGCACTTTTTCGACATGTCAACTTCCAAAAGCGTTCCGACGCTGAGGTGTTTTGAACCTTGACTTCCACTTGTGCTTCGCGCCACAACGGCGTGCACCTTTTGATCCCTCATCTCCCCAGGTGGCTCAGCACCCGCCGCTTTAGGGAGCCTACTTTTCGACCCTCCGGAGTCACAAAACATTGGAAAAACACAAGGTTCGCGACTTTCCTACCTTTTTGCGCATGTTGATCTTCTTTCTTCCTGCTTCCTCTTCTCTGATCTGCTTTCTTCTTCCTTTCTCTTCTCTCAAATCTCCTTTCTCTTCTTTGTCCTTTCCCACCTCTGCTTTTCCATCTGTCCATATTGTCGGAAGTTGGTTTCTAAACTTTCTTCGGATATATATTTGGGAAATTTTATGGCCAGAATTGTCCAGAACATATGTGAAACTTTCAGACGCAGAGAAAGCCAGCATTCAAGAAACGGCAGCATTAGTTTGCTGTTCGGGAGTCCCAGGCGATAGTTCGACGTGGAGCCCAAGCATCTTTTTTGAGCACATGCTTGTCCGCAGGCATTCTGGTTTAGTGCAAAAAAGTGTGCTCCAAGGCTCCAAGTGTCAAAGCTGTATTCCCCATATCTTTGCGTGGGGTTCTTGTTTTTCTGTTGTGCGCTGCCGTCCGCTCCTCCGCCGCCGCCGCCGCTTCCCCGCCTCCTCGCTCACGCAGCTCAAACACAACTCTTTCACACGCAACTCTTTCACATACAACTTTGTCACACACAACTTCGTCGCGCACAACTCTTTCACATTCATACAACATTGTCACATATTGTCACGCAACTTTGTCACACGCAACTCTTTCACACACAACATGGCATTTGGTGACAAGGATGGCGGTTTTGTGGCGCTGGGTCGGCTCTAGCGGCGCGCTGATTGGCCCTGCGCTGCGGCGTTTCGGGCGGCAGGCGTGGAATTTGGTGCCATGTGCATGTGCGTCACTTTCGTCGGGCATATGTGGCATTTGGTGACATTGATGCTCCTTTCGTGCGGCAAGCATGGCACTTACGGCACTGGGCTGGCCCTGGTGGCGCGCTTGGCCTTCTGGTGAAATTGATGCTCCTTTCGTGCGGCAGGCATGGCATTTGGCGACATGGACAGCGCTTTGTGTGGCAAGCGTGGCACTTATGGCACTGGGCCGGCTCTGGTGGCACGCCTGGTCGCCCAGGACGTCATGATGCTTTGCTTGGCAGCGTGGTGGCATTTGGTGACGTTGATGGTGCGTTTGTGTGGCAGGCATGGCGCTTCGTGACATTGACTTAGCTTTTATGGGCAGGCATTGCGGCTCACAACTCTTTCACACTCACAACCACACACATCTTTGTCACACACAGCTCTTTCACACACAGCTCTGTCTCACATCATTCTTTCACGCGCAACTTTGTCACACACAACTCTTTCACACAAAACTCTTTCACACCCAACTCGTTCACACACAACTTTGTCACACACAACTCGTTCACACACAACTCTTTCACACACAGTTTTCTCACACGCAACTCTGTCACACACGGCAATTTCACACACAACCCCCTAACACACCACTCTTTCACACACAACTCTTTCACACACAACTTTGTCACACACAACTATGTTCAACGCTGTCACACGCTGCAAATTCACACACGACCTTGTTTATCACTTACAACTTGCAACTCTTTCACACGACTTTGTCACACACACACACAACACACGGTAACACACGACTCTTTCACACAACTTTGTTGCACGCAACCTTATCACACACAACTTTGTCACACACAACTCCGTCACACTCAACTTTTTTTACACACGCAATTTTGTCACACGCAACTCTTTCACACACCGCCATGTCACCACAACTCTGTCACACTTAACTTTGCCATACAGCACTCTGTCGCACACAGCTTTACCACACACACAACCCTGTGACAAACGCCCCTATCACACGAAAAAGTATCACACACAAGTCTTTCACATACCCCTCTGTCCACACACACAGTTTTCTCACACAATCTGTTTTCCACCATCTCCTTGATCTCCCCTGCCTTCATCCCACTTTCACGTCTGTTTGGTGAATCTTGGAAGACATTGACATGTGGGGTTATCCGCGCCTTTATGTCAATGCACATACCAAGCAACGAGATGCAACCTTAGGTTTTGTCTGTTGTCGCCGGCCGCTGTGCCTTTCAAAGCTGAATAGGAGGCAAAGCTGCATGCACATGAGCCTGCATTGGGAAATTGGTTGCCCCGTCCGCGACAGCCCAAGAGTCTGCCGCAACAGTGCGGCAACAGTTTTGATTCTGAGGCGCGCGCGATGAACTTTTTCCATCGTGTGAACGAAGTGGGTGCTTATTGAGGTGGGATTTCTTGGTAGTGGCTATTGCAAGGAAGGTTGGTGTGGCAACAAACGTCAACATACGTCAACCGTAACGATTTACAGCCGCAAACCATGCAGAATCAGGTGAAACATTGCCCGAAACAGGTGCGTTGACATTTTTCAAAACGAAATGTTGGGAAACCTGGAGGACAAGCTGCCTGGGAACAACCTGGCTCACATAGTTCACATGAATTTGCTTCTCTTTTAGTCTTTTAGGATGTTTTCCACGGCACCCACGAGCAACCTTCTGCACCAAGGAACTGAAACGAACCAATGTTTACCGTGGCGCGGCGGAACTCAAAGGAGAAATATGGAAATTGAAACGAAATACTGCTGATAGATGTCGTCAGCTAGCCGAATTGTTACCCCGCGTCCCCAAGGTTTTTTCATTGCGATGTTCGAATTGTTCAACCATGCATTACTTCATGGCGATTCCCCGCACACTTGGCACAAGACGTCCTTTCAAATCCTTGCGGAAAAGGTGAAGGCCATATTGGCAACAAACATCAGGCCAAGTGCTAACATTAGATTCGTGTCAAAAATATTTGCTTACATGTTGCTGCACAGCGTTTTTCCGTGCAGAGGTTACTTCATACAGTGCTTTCTTTTGGTGCTGGACCGCGCGTCGTGCATGCTTCAGACTTGACCAAGCTGAATATACATTTTCGGAAACTTGTACAAAGTGTGGTAGGGCCACTAGCAGATATTGACTGGAGCGGACCTTGGAACAATACATTGCATCTGTGGAACGAACGGGTAGTGTACATTGCCAACTTGCCCAACAAGAGAGCAAAAGGGTAGTTGGTTTGGAACCCTCGTAGCCGGGCACCCCTTAACAGCCAGCGTTTCACTTAGGATTTAAAAATCGAGAAATGTTGTTGTCGCTTCAAAGGCTTTGGCTTTGATCAGTGGACGCAGGTAAATGAGCCAAAGCCAGAATTCGCTACATTGTTTCAAATCGTTTTCACCTGCCTGTGCTTTAAAGGAGCCCGCCTCACTGCGTCCGGGCATGAAATGAAATAAAACGCCCCCGATTCATCACATCGCGAACACTCCCCATGGTACAGTTCAATTTGAATTGCGGGTTTGCATAGGCAATTGTTTTGAAAACCAGCCGTAATATATGTGCGGCAGATACCTGCCATGATTCTGCAAAATGACAATGCATGAAAATGTTACTCATCCGCTGCTGCCTTGATTCCCACAGCGAAAGCACCGAATTCCATTCCTAGTGTCTCGCCGCAGTGGGGAAAGTGCCCTAGCTCGCATCTGCCGCCCTTTTGCAGATGGAGGGCCGCTGGCCATGCAGCCGGGCCCCTTAAGGGGCAACTGATTGCGCAGGATATTGGGTCGCCAACAAATTTAGTCGTATGCATTGACTGCATATCTATCTCGCCAATCGGGGCAACGAAGCCGCACTGAAATTGACGAGATCCGGTATGATGAACTCACGAGATGGCTTGGTGCGATGAGCCGTTGGTCCAGGAAGGAGTATGGCCACTGGCCACCGGAAGATTCAGCAAGCCTGCAGACAGCAGAAGCTTTGAAGCAGGAGAAAATCAGCCATTTTACATTGCCGCTGGTTTCGTCAAATTCCCCCTTGATATTATGGTGAAAAATGGGCACAAGTGCCAAAGTGTCAGCAACCTCATTAAAGCGTATCCTTGTGCGGATTGGCCCTTCCAAGCGCATTTGTTTTTTCCGCATTGAACGTCATGGCAAACAGCAGAAGGGCCAGTTGAGCAGCAATCAGGCTGACCGAACCAAAAACGTTTTCGCATTGGCATGGGCAAGGCGATTTCGAAGTTTTCGAACCGTGTCTTGCCATTGCAATCCAACAGAAGTATCGTTTGTTAGCAGTGACCACAAAACTATGAGACGCTTACAGTAGCTCGTTACAGCGTGTGAACTGTGAAGGTGGCAGTGCAGAGTGCGCTTGGTGCTCACTATGTTGTTCCGGCAGCTAATATGTCTGTGTCGTTCGTGTCTGCAGGCAGCGACGGGGGATAGAGCGCCTTTGACTGCAGAAGGGAACAGTCTTGCGGATGACGCGCCTGCTGTCCCATGTGCTGGTGCCTCTGCAGGTTGGGAGCTTGCATGTCTTGCTTGCACTGAGGAAACAACTGGTGAACTGCGATCCGTTGGCAAAGTATCGCAGAGCTAGTAAATCGAAGGTGTGAGGCAGCGAGGTGGATCGGCTGGCTGCTGGTGGTCAAAAATATTGTCATTTGAGCACTTTGACTACAGTCATGTATCATGCACAGGATTTATAGACCTGCACTCCTAGAAAGGTAGGAGGACGCAATTTTAGCCGGTCGGCCGAGAAGGAAAAATGTCGTGGAACCATGAACCAAAAAAAAATCTGATACCCGCCCGCCCCACCAAGTGTTGCGGTATCCTGCTGTTGTGGCCGGGCTCACGGCCTACAATTTTTTTTCAAGCAACGTCTACAATGTGGAAATGGACATTGCGTCCCTGAATGGGATGCAGGACGGATTATGCACTTGCACGCCATTAACCTTGAGGCTTTCCGTCACACGAGGCATGTCAGAAGCACGGCGAGATTGCTGGCACCAGCTGAGGGATGTGCTATGGCAAGGGCCATGAGCAACCCTTTGTTGGCACGCTGAACTTGGAGTTGCAACATGTGCCAGCAAGGCGGCGCATCCAATGGACACAAACAGTTTGCTTTAACACCGTGCGTACGTCAAAACCTTCGTCCGCTCTGACTCCATACAAGGACGCGTCAACTCTTGCAGTCAGACACCGCGCAAATTTTCAATTGCGCCAGCAATCACGCATGCTGACAAACTGGTTTCGTTTTCGGTGGTTTCCGCGAAGATTTTACTAATTTTTGCCTCTGAATTTCGCACCCCTACGACAGGTGGCACGTTAACCCCTTTGGGACGATCATGCGTGTTGCAGTCCTGCGTCAGCCTGCTCTACGATGTGCGCCTTCCATGGCCTATAAGCTGGAAATTGTTCGCATTTTTGTTTGCCATCATCAACGCGTTCTGATCAATTGAAATTTGACATGGGTGCCGGGTGCCCATCCTCCACCAAGAGGCACTTGCTCAAAGCTTCGAGAGATACCTGCCGTGCGGCAGATAATATTTTTTCCCGAAAGTTCCTGCGAAAGGGGTTTTTCCCAAAGAGCAACCACCAAATTCATCTACATAACATCTTCTACTTACATCATCATCATATACACCTCATACAAAACATACACCTCATACAAATCATATATACATTCATATACATCATCTAAATCACATAACATCTCCTGCTCACATCATCATCACATACATCCCATACAAATCATATATACATCATCTAAATCAGCAACATCACTTTATCTACATATACATCACATACATCTGTTACAAATCGCTTTAATCATTTACATCAGTAACATTTATAGCATGTACGCATGAGGTAATACGCAGGAGTTCATACTCAGGAGTCATTACTCGGGAGTTGATACTCCGGAGTCATTACTCCGGAGTTCATACTCAGCAGTTAATACTCAGGAGTTCAAACCCGTACCAAAAACGACTACTTCTCAAGTGCTTCCAACTCTCTCTTTACGCGGCAGGGCAGCCAAATGTCGGTTTGAGACGCAACCTTTTCGCACGAAATGAGATTCGATATCCACAAAACGAAGTCAAATCGCATGTCGGATTTGGCCGTGGCAACCCTCTGCGGGGATCGCGCGTGTCGAACGCAGGAACGTGCGGTGAAATGCGAATTTGTGGTTTGTGATGTGCAACCGCTTCGCACAAAATGAGGTTCGACGCGCAAAAACGGAGGTAAAATTGCGATTTGTTTTGTCGGTTTTTTGGCCGTGGCAACCCTCTGCGGGGATCGCGCGTGTCGGACGCACAAACGTATGGTGAAATGCGAATTTTGCTGTGCGAAGTCTGTTCCCCGGCAACCCTTTCGCACGAAATGAAAATCGATCTGCAAAAACTGAAGCATTTTTTTAAAAAATTGCGGTTTTGAAATCTGAAATCTCAGATGCAACCCTTTCGCACAAAAGGAAGATCGAAGTGCAAACATTGAGGTAAAATTGCGGTTTTTACATCTCAGACGGAACCCTTACGCACAAAATGACCCTGGAAGTGCAAAAACCTAGGTAAAATTGCGATTTGAAGCTCTTCTGTGCAAGTTTGTCTATGTAGTGTAAAAGCATCTGTGTGTTCAGAGTTTTGTGTGTGAACCCTCTTCTGTATAAAAGTTTCTGTGTGTAAACGTGTGGCTGTGTAAAAATTCTTCTGTGTACAAGTTCCTGTGTCTAAAACCTTGTGCGCGCAAAGAGTTCTCTGTGTAAACGCCCGCGTTTGTGTGTGTGTGTGTGTGTGGGTCTATGTATGTGTGTGTGTGTGTGTGTGTGTGTCTGTGTGTGGGACACTGGTCAAAAAAATAGAAATGCATCAAAAAAATATCGCCCTGCATCAAAAAAAATATGCACGCATCAAAAAAAATCCGCCCACTGAAACCTGCAGCCTGCGGCAACTCCCTGCCATGTCCAGCACCAAGACAAAAATATAAATGCATCAAAAACAAAAGATGTGATTGGAGGTCGAGGACAAGGAGATGTCGAGGATGAGAAGGAGGAGGAGTTGAAAAGGGGGGAGTCGAAGAGAAGGCATCGAGGAGGAGGAGGAGGAGGAGGAGGAGGAGACGAGCATAGGGGATCAACAACTATTATTCTTGATCACAAACTGGAACGATGTGGATCAAAAACAATGTCCTGGCACGTTTCGGTTCCCCAGTCCATGCTATGAAGTTCATCCGCGCGCAGAAGAAAAACGCAAAGATGCAAATGTACAAACTTTGGGCGTCCGAAAACCGTAGCAAAGAAGAAAGGATGCGTTGCAAGGCTTGTAGCACATTGACAAAATTCCGTATCGAATGGGGAAAGTTCGCGGCAAAGGATGTTGTGGTGTCTTACAAAACGTTCAAGGTGGTAGTGCGCTCAGGAGGCAAAATGACATGGGTGGCATCCATCACGCAAGGTTGCGGAGTGATTTGGGAGGAAGGGGAATTTGTAGGAAAGGAGGTTCGCGATGCTTTTGATGAGTTCTTGACAAACATGGAGTAGGGGCAGGTGTGTTCCAAAAACGGTGTTCGCAGAAGTTTGTCGATAGCAGCGGCGTCCCGTCAAAGCTTGAAACAACGGATGATGTGAGCCATGATCATGACCTTCTATCGTTGCATGTGTGCACGAAGAATTTGCAAAGTATCCGAAGCGATACCAAATTTGCGCATTTTTTGGTAGAGGTTGACAACATGGAGTTTGATTTGGCATGTCTCTGCGAAACTTGGCGGAGTGATGGTGAAAAATTGCTGAAAACGAATCGTGGTGGCCAAATTTGTTTGAGTGGCGGATCTGCAATTAAAGGCGTTGGCATTGGTGTTTCTTCTTTGCTTGCGAGACAGATGACGGACGTGACTTTTCATGCTCATTCTCCTCGACTTTGTGCTTTGCATTTCTCACTGGGTAAAATGCCATTTCGATTATTCTCTTGTTATTTCCCAACATTATGGGAACCAGATGCCGAAGCGGAGGAACTATTTGATGTTTTGGCATTATTGGTGGACATAGTTGTGGGATGTTGTGGGGTTGGTGCTCTGGTGGGCGGGGTTTCAACGCTTCCATTGGGACGCGCTTGGAGTGTGATGATGTGGAGATGATTGGCCAGTGTGGTTTTGGACGTCGAATTTTTAGAGGTTGGATGTTGACGCGCTGGCTCTGCCAAACGGGTTTGGTGGCACAAAGCCGGATGGTCAAACATTTGGTTGTAGACGATGCTTGGACTTGCCGACGTTCAATCGATTCAGCTTTGGTTCAAATTGATTTCATTTTATCATCACCGCGGTTTCAGTTACCGAGGTCATGGTGTGATTTTCGTTTCCCGATTGGTTTGGACCACCGCTGCGTTCATTGCGTGTTAGCAGTACAAGGCGCAAAAACAAAACAACCAAACCGCCGCAAACACTTGAAAGGCTGGCGCCCAACGAAAGATTGGAACAATCGTCCTTCTAGTTATCACGCATGCCTCAACCAAGGTATTTCAAACATGGCGACTTTGGATTGGGAAAGTTTGGAAGCGTTGCTCATGCATGCTGGTTCGTTGCATGCCGCACCGAAAACGGCTGAATTTCACTTTTCCCCTTCATCTCGCTTAAGAATTTTGAGACGCGAACGTCGGGCAACTAGAAAGCCGCAACGTCGCAAAGAACTCAGCTTGCAAATTCGTACAATCCATCGATCGGAATTGCGCGCTTGGCGATCGGAACGGCTAACAACATTCCTGCACAACGCATCCTCTTGGAGAACATTGCGCCGACAACTGCCTTTTCCCCATGGGCGCCGTGTAGTGCAACAACTTCCAGCTGATGATCTTGCCGAAATGTTAGAATCTATTTTTATCGGCCCTCAACCCACCGTTGAAACACCACATGTACTTCCAGAGCTTGATTAAACTATGGACGAACTGGAGTCTGCAGTCGCAAAGTTGAAATCGAACAAAGTTTCTGATGAAGCAGGTGTTGTGGCCGAATTTGAGGCACGTCCCAAAATATTTTCTACAAACACTCTTGTCAATGTACCATCACGCTCTTCGCAGCGGAGTGGTTCCGAAATCTTGGAAGGATACAATTTTCACAATGCTTCCTAAAAAGGCAAGGTCGCAAACATATGATTTCCGCCCCGTCGCTAATTCCAGATTGTTTTACGAAGTTTTTGCTTATTTGCCATTGGGCCGTTTAGATGCTTCCTTGGAAATTTGCCAGCCAGAAGGGCAACATGGGTTTCGTCCAACCAGACGTATGGAAGAACATTTGTTGACCGCGAATATGTTTCTTGACAAGGCGACGCAGGCGCAAATTCCAGTATGGATCGTCAGTGTGGATTTGTCCAAAGCGTTCGGCAGGGTACACTGGCCGGCACTTTGGGAGGCATTGCGTGCACAAGGCATCTCAGACCATTTAGCTGGGATTTTGCATAAAATTTATGAGGGTCAATCAGGACAAATTTTGGGAGAGTCAGGCTACAGCAAACCATTTCCTATCAAAGCTGGGGTGCGGCAAGGATGTGTGATGAGTCCTCGTTTGTTTCGCGCAGTTCTCCAAGAAGCCATGGGTGTATGGCGGGTGACGGTTTCCGGCGACCATGGCTTCGATTTAGTTGATGATTTGCCAAAATTGTTAGACCTTAGGTTTGCTGATGATATTTTATTGTTTGCAAGGTCGGCTGGCGAGGCGGCAAGTTTAGTTGATTCTTTGGTCGAGGAACTCGCGTCTGTTGGATTGCTTCTTAATGCGGACAAGACGGTTATCATTACAAATGAGGCCCAACCACCGGTGCAACTTCATACGAGCAAGGGTTTGGCGATAACAAATTTGGAACGAGGCGTTGGGCACAGATGGCTTGGATGCATTATTTCTTCCATTGTTTGCTTTGCAGGAAGGCATCGCCCGAGTTACCAACGGCATTCGAATACGCTGGATGTTTCTTTTCAGAAATTGCGTAGGAGTATTGTGCGCCCACCTTCAAGCACCGATTGGGGTGTATGGGGTGTTCCCTGGCATCAAATTTTACATGCTTGGAACGAACGTGTGGATATGTTTTTACGACGTGCTCGGGTGAATACTTGGGCTGAGCATTGTTGCAATCAATATTGGACATTTGCATCCCATGTGGTTTCGTTACCTCCAAACAGGTGGATTCAACGCGTTCTGAAATGGACTCCGGCAAGTGCGACGTGGCAGGCCGAGAGGTGGTTGGAGCTCTAAACTTCAAGCATTTTGCAGGTTCAAGGGCCTCGGTGATTGGCAACAACTTGCGGCTGATCCAAGTTTGTGGGAGGCTCACAGGATGGAATTTTCGTTATTTTGCAAATCGTGACTGCTTATGATATTTTCATGGCGTAGATTCATTTAGTTGTCTGTTTCACCGCAACGCGCCTGTGCCCAAAGAGGGCCCGCCAGACGGCGTGCAGGCCAAAGAAACCGCAGCAGAGCACAAATGGCAACAACTTAAAGGTGTCGGCACGACGTGGGGAGAGTTAGGGATAAAGTCAATCTTTTTGAGTAGCAATGGGAAAAACGACAGCAGTTTACAGAAGGCGTTGGCCTTCTCACAGTTTGCTTGCAAGGGTTTTCACCGTGTCAACATCTAGAACATAGAACGTAAAGGATGCAGAATTTAGAGTGTAAGTTTAGGCACAACCTGGTTGGGCGCAAATACTTTCATTGGATGTTGTCATAATGTGTTTATTGGAAGGGGATACGGGGTGTGCACAGACACAAGGTATGACTGTTTATATATATATATGTGTGAATAGGTATATATAGAGCAATGTATTTACAGGTGTGCCAGCTTGGATTTATAAATGTAAAAAGCCGGATTGCGGTAATGAATGACAAGACCTGTTCTCACATGTTATGGTGTAGGGGCTTTACTTAAGATTGCTTTATGGTTTCTTTGGGTTGGCTTAGGCATTATTTAGGGATACAAGGTGTGCATAAACATCAATTTAAATATCATATATGCAAATGTTCTCTATCATGATATTTGCATATATATATATATATATTAAAAAAAGGGAGAGTTCGTATGGTGTGCATGGGTACATTCTGCACCGATGCACCTGTCTTGAGGTTTATGAATTGTTGGTTTGTGTTGCGCGCTGGCAAGCCACAGAGTGACTGTTCGTTGTCAGAATGCTGTACGCGTTTTTAATTTTGGCATGTGTCATTTTGTTTTTATTGCTGCGTTGCAGAAAGCAATTCGCATGTTGCACGTAGCGATGCATGTGCAGACCAGCAACATGGAACATTTCGTAGTGTGAGACAGGCATCTCGGATACCCACGGTGGTTGTGTGTAAACGCTTTTCTGTTTCGCATTTGAAGCGACCAGATAGTTTGAATGAATGTGGAACGGATATGAACGGATCAGCAAGCGAATCGTGTCGGAGAGGTGTTGGCCGCTTTGAGTGATCCCTCTGTTGCTGTCAACTACTTGCAACCAATGAATTCGATCCGTGCGGACCTGCTTCCATTGATCAGGCGTTTGAAGCAATAACGGCATCCGATTCTTGAATCCCAAGTGCAACGAGGTCTGCCAAGGGGTGCCCGGCCGCGAGGGTTCCAAAACCAACTACCGTTTTGCCCATCTGTTGTTCGGCAAGTTGGCCATGTACACGGCAAAATTCCAATGTTATCTCAAACAGGGTTCCGCCCAAAGACCTGTCCGAAATTTGCAAATGCATGTTGCAACCCGTTCGTTCCACAGATGTTACAAATTTATTCCAAGCTTCGCTCCAGTCAATACCCGCCGGGTCAACACAAGGCATGTGGTTGTGGAAGCATTTGGAGTTGATGGTACCGTGTCCCGGCGTGATACAAACATGGATTCGGAAAAGAAGTTGCCGGAAGGTGTGGGTTTGAAGCTAGCTGTCGGCCTGACGTGTCCGGAACGTGGTGCCCAGATGGAGGTGTCCCCGCCGAGCACTTGACAGTGCACCGGTGGTATGATCATGTGTTGATGTTGTCGCGACCAAGGCGTCGTCAGCCTTTAGAACTGGTGACCGTGCACTGGCTCGAGGGGTGATTGCACGCGCCTCCGTACTATGTAAGGCAGATGGGTAAGGGGGATTCCAAGAGTTCTTTTGGCAAGATCCCCGTAACAGACTCTGGGCAAAATTCCTGCAACAGACCGCTGTGCAAGGTGTCGGTGCGAGATCTCTAAACAGGTTTGCTGGCAACATCTCTGCAAAACATTTCTAAAATATGTCTCCTGGCTTGGTTTGTGTAAAGCAAATCCCAGCACAAACTCTCCATAGAAGATCTCTTGGCAGGATCTATGTAAGAGACTCCTTGGCAAGGTCCCTGCAGCAGATTTCCATGCAAGGTCCCTGTAAAAGCTCTCTGCGAGAGGTCTCTTGGCAGAATTTTTCAAAAAACCTTACACAACAGCTCTCTTGGCAAGATCATTTTGTGAGATCTCTGTACGTAATTTTTTTGTATGTGCTCTCGTGGCAAAATCTCTGTAAGGGACTTTTTGGCAACATCGCAATAAATCTCCAAGCAAGGTCTCTGTACAAGATGCGTCAAGGAGGCCTTGGCCAGCTCCCGGCACAAGCTCCCCATAAGAGCCTTTGTGGCCAAATTGTTCCAAGAGACGTCTTGGCAAAATTTCGATACAAACTCTATACAACAGCTCTTGTGGCAAGATCTACGCAAGGGATTGTAGGGAATATATCTGCGCAAGTCCTTCAAAAAACCGGCTCCGTCTACGTAAGGCTCTCTTGGCACGACCGCGGCAACAAATCTCCATTCAAGGTTTCTGTGCAATATCTGCATGAAAAGTCTCTTGGCAAAATCTTTGTACAAGGTCCGTAGAAAAATTCAAAGTTTCTTGGCAAGATCTCTGGGTTGCATTTGGCACACGTTCTGTAGAAGATCTGTGTGAGATTAGAGGCTTCTTGGCAAGATGTGCGCAACTGATCTCTATGCGAGGTCTCGGCACAAGTTCTCTGAAAAGGTCTGGGTTCGACCTTTCCCTTTTGTCGCTAAAATATGTCTGCATTGACCAAATAGAGCGCCTGCCACACAACATGACATCCAAAACCATCTCTCATGTGGGCCCATGCCTGCCAAAAAAACAACGCGCACAAAGCGCCACGTCCGCCAGGCGGAATGTGTCCGATTTCCTGCGCGAGTCACGCAAAACAACGTCTTAGATCCCAAAATGTACCGAAAGCGCAACGCCCGCCACACAAAATGGACATAGCTCAAAAATCGAACGCGGCGCGCTAGCACAACGAGACCTTTGCAAGAGAGGTCTCCGGGCAACCATTTTGTGCGAGACTCCCTTCGAAAATAACAATGAAGGAACTTTTGCGCCGTACGGGTCGCCAAATTTGCCAGACGCCCCGGCATATGTTTTCAACCCCCGATTCCAATCCCAACTCAAAAAAATAAGGACGCCCTGGTGTGGATATGCTCGTTGCCGGAAAGTAATTACACATGCAAACCGATGTTGCAACTACTTCCAAACCCCTACGTCATACTGTGGGATAAGACCAAAATTGGCTGCGCACCAGCAATTCGCGAGCCAGTTGGGTGAACGATACACGGGAGTGGGCAACACAGTCACACACCATTCTTGGACCGTGAGTTTGTTGGTCCATGGCTGGATTTTTCTGCTGCGCTGTTCTTCGGGTTCTCTGTGGCTGGCTGCTTCGGTGCCTGCTGCAAACATTCAGTGTTTTGTTTGCGTCCTTTCTTGCTGCTCGCTTGTTTCCTTTCTAGTTTTATTGGTGGATTGGCTGGTTGATGATTCCTTTTCGGAAGGTACGCGTCACAACCGTCACAGCTAGAGATAATCAGATTTCCATGGTTTCAAGCGGTGGACGCTGGTTCAATAGAGCGGTGTGTTGCTGTAGCGCGTTCGGACGCAAATGGTTTGTGGCCGAACTCCGTGAATCAACATGTTAAACAAGGAACGCCACTGACAGGCAACTCTTCAGAAATTTGATCCCCGACATCAAAGCTTAGCGGCAACGTTTGCGTAAGCACCTTTTGGTGCGGCAGCATCTTTCGATGTCCAGCACGAGCACATGAGGACGAGACAGCAGCGAAGTCGTCTGCCTGGCGTCTTGGTTGAAATTCGCAGGTCCCGGCCACCAAACTTGATCTCCGGGGACAAGAGGCCCCAAACAATGCTGGAGAAACCGTGCGCTGACAAAACCTAGAAATTAATCAGCCTTACACGATCTAGAAAAGAACTACCGCAAGTTGTTTTTTACACATGCCTGCAACAAGAGACCTGCAAAATCTCCATGCAAGGGCCACTGGGAAACTTCACGAGATTGCTGTGGAAGGGACTTGCCAAAGGCATTACAAGGTCGGAACCGTCGGAACGAATTTGGCTGGGCAGCAGACATTGGGTTTGCAGGCACTTGACTTTGGTTTTCGCTCGAATCAAATTGTGCGGTTTGGTTTGCTGCATTGGGGCCACAACACGCCACGTCCATAATACAGTATATGCCTTTGTTCACAAATACGCAACGAACAGACTGACGCAGCACGCTCAGGCCGGCATGGTGATATTCTGTGTAATGTGAAAGCGAAAATTTGTTTCAAATCATTGCTTATCAGTACTGGTTTGGACTTTGCTTTGTCGGTATGGACATCACGCCTGACGACTTAAGAGATATATATGGTTGGAAGTGGACCACTGAAAGAAATGGCCTTGAGTACCCATGCCATAATCATAATCCAAAGTGGCTAAGTTGGAACTTGGAACACTATGTTTGTGAGCTTAATTTTGTACATTTTGTTTGTGAGCCCGGAGCGGGAGATGATAAAATGGAAGCCAAAAGGACAACCGTCCACACACAGGATTGGGAAGGGAATTGTTTTGATATCACATAAACCTGCGGATTTCTCGCAAATCTATGCAAATCCCATGCGTATTTGTTTTTCGGGCTGACTTCTGGGCCGTTCCCGGATATTCTATTTGGACCGCATGGCATGCTCATTGTTGGCTAAACGCTTAGGAAAACAAATCAAGGTAGGCGCGGGTAGAAGACAGCAACTGGATCAATGCAATCACAATGACATACTGCGTGAGCATGTTTCATACTGTGGTTTTTGTTTCAAGAACCTAGCACACCTAAAAACGGCAATGATGGCTGAACAAGAAAGAGCAGGCTGAAAGCCCCAAGGGTGACCCACCAAACCGAATCAAGGCAACGACATCACAGCATGCGCAGACATCAAAACCAAGAGACAAAATTCCCCGAGAATTCGAGGCTTGGACTTAAGCGCAAAATCGAAAACGTGAAGCCACCCCAACGAAGACATGACCGATGCGCTTCGAGGTCGGTACTGGCAAACTCACACCAAAGCAACAACGCAAATTATCCAAGCAAGATGGGCATGCGGACCCAGCGCAACACAGTTGGAGAACGAACCGTTTGAAAACAAAACAAACACGGGAACCATCAGCGATCCAGAAGAGATTGACGCTTCATCGCCCAATCTGAGATGTGCTGTGAACATGCCTCACGCTCAGCTGCGCAACAACTGGACCGTCCACCACCACCGCTGTCATCATCATCATCACCGCCACCATTTGCTTCATCTCCATCATCATCATCACCGCCACCACCAGCGTCATCAGCGTCATTCTCATGTGTTGGGCGGTGGTGGCAGCGGCGGCGGCAGTGGTGATGCTTGCGATAAAATTTTCTGAGCCTTCAGCTGGACGCGAATGAAACTTGCAGAAACTGCCCACCAAATTCGCCGGCGGTTTAGAGTTGAAGAGTGCTGGGGCTCTCTTGCGTCGCTTGTACTTCCTTGCCCATGTCCGGCCGTGGCGCACTGAAGTGCTTGGTCAGCATTGGGCGCCCCTTGCAGGGAGGAACCTCAACAAAGCCAGGGCTCCGGCTGCTAAGGCATCCAGTTGAACTGGAAAATGTTCGGTGTGCCTGGTATCTGCTCGGTGTGCCCAGCTGATCTATATTCACGTTGGGAGAAGTGGAGAAGCTGCATTCACGGCTGGGCGACACCGCTGCAGCTTTGGGCGATTGTGTTCACGCTGGAGCGAACCTGTTTTTTCCTCGGCCCCGGCCCCTCGCTGAACGCGGTCGCTCCTTTGTATTTGGTGCTGACAGTGATGATGCAGAGAACGATCATGATGATGATGTTGGCGGTGGTGCTGGTGCTGACGGGAACAGTGGTGGGAATGGGGGCAGTAGGTGGCAAGGGGATGATGCTCGTCATGGTTATGATGATGGTGATGGTTCTGAAGATGATGAAGATGATGGTGGTGACGATGATGATGATGACGATGAAGAAGATGATGAAGATGATCATGAAGATGGTTGTGGGGGGTGTGGCATCGGTGACGATGGCGGCAATGGCGCTGAAGACCATGAAACGCTGAAAACGATGAACAGGACGATGATAGTGATGTTGTTGATGGTGATTGTGATGAGGAGGAAGAAGATGCTGGTGATGGTGATGGTGATGGTGTTGGTGTTGGTGTTGGTGATGGTGATGGTGATGGTGATGGTGATGATGATGATGATGATGATGATGATGATGATGATGATGATGATGATGATGATGACGATGACGATGACGATGATGATGCTGATGATGATGCTGATGGTGCTGGTGCTGGTGCTGGTGATGGTGATGGTGATGGTGATGGTGACGATGATGACGATGACGATGACGATGGTCGTGATTCAAGTGACGCGAGACATGCTCCGTTGAGAAGGAAACGTGTTGAGCAAATAAGCACAACATGTCATCTTTATGTCCGCATATAGTGAGGCTCCCGGGCAAAATCATAGTGTTTTTCTGTTTCTGTTGTTGTTGTTGTTGTTGTTGTTGTTGTTGTTGTTGTTGTTGTTGTTGTTGTTGTTGTTGTTGTTGTTGTTGCTGTATTTGTTTCTTTTTTTGTTTTCTTCTCTTTTTGCGTTGCTTTATTTTTTTCTTCTGTCTATTCGTTTTGTTATTTATTATTCTACTTCTTTTTCTTGTTATTTTCTTCTTGTTCTTCTTGTTCTTCTTGTTCTTCTTGTTCTTCTTGTTCTTCTTGGTCTTCTTCTTCTTCTTCTTCTTCTTCTTCTTCTTCTTCTTGATCTTCTTCTTCTTCTTCTATCATTGGGCCTGTCTTCTTGTTGTTGTTGATGATTGATGATGTTCTTGTTGTTGTCCTTCTTATTCTTCTTGGTCTTCGTGTTGTTGTTGCTGCTGCGGCTCTTCTTCTTGCTCTCCTTGTTGCTCTTCTTGTTGCTCATCTTGTTGTTCTTCTTGTTGCCTGGCTTGTTGTTCTTGTCGTCGTTCTTGCTACTGTTGTTGCTGTTGTTGCTGTTGTCGCTGTTGATCCTGTTGTGCTGTTGTTGTTGCTGCTAGAGCGTCTCGGGCACACCAGCGAGGGACAAAAAGGGCTAGGGACATCTCTGTGTGCATGTGTGTGTGTGTATGCGTTTACGTGGGCGTGTGCAAACAAAGGTGGGTCCTCGCCAGCCCGGCATGAGCTCGATTCTGCTTAGCCAAGGCTGTCCGGGCATGGTGGCGGCGCACTCTTTCGAAACGTCGCGCATGCGTCCGAGCTGGCAAGTTTTGGCAACATTGGATCCCATATGCCAGTGCTCGGTGCTGGAGGCCGCACGTACATGCAAACATCAGTCGCAAGCGTAAGCCCATGGGGCTATGGGGCGTGCCGGTTTTCTTGTGCAGCTGTCAAGATTGCTTGATATTGTCTGATTTTGTTCGAACGTTTCACGTCACTTCACGAGTCTTGAATCCCAATCCTCCAGTTCGGTCGATGCTGTTGCTCATGATCCTGCAGCCTCCCTAATCCTGCATTTGTGCTTCACAAGCATAGGAACGCCAGGGCGAGCAGCAAAACAAAGATGCAGGCAGTATGTCGGCTATAGATGCCCTAAGGTCATGACGATCATCAATACACTTGCTGGCACTTGCCGTTTGTATTGTCAAAAAATACAATGAGGACAGCCAGGATGGATAATAGATACTTAGTTTATATGATTATTGATTGTCATATATTGTCATCATAGATACTTGTATGTGTCAGGCCCCTGTCAAGGCAGCAGGTTCAGCATTTGGATCAGATTCAAAATTTTGGCGTTATTCGAGCGCAGCGACCTCTTCCTGGCGCCATTTCTCAGAAAGTCTCTCCGAGTAGGCATCAGTTTCTCGGGAATTCCTAACCAGACCAATACCAGACCTACTGTAGTTTGAGTAGCTGACGCATAGTCTTAAGATGTCTTAAGGACCGCAAACCGAGAAAAAAAAAGCATCGGCTGCATCAGGTTCAGCCAATCGCATCAGCACTGTGCTCAGGCTAGAAGTGTTGCCAAAGCTTAGTTTCTTAATCTTCTTATGATGATTTGGGACTGCAAAGACTTGAAGGTCATGTTTGCACTTCGAGTACGATTGGAACCTGCAATCTGGATTTGTGCCATCGGTGTAAAATTGCTCAAAGCCTTTTGCAAACCCTTCTATCTAGACTTTGCTTGGGTCCATAAAGAACCAAGGAAATGTCAGTCTTATCTGTGACACCAAGAAGTAAGATGAAGTGAGTAAACGGCTTACGTAAACGTACTTTTTTGCGCAATGCTGTCAGCAAGCAGGAGCCGGGCTCATGCCAGCTCAGTGACATCTGTGCATTGCAGTGAAAAAACAAAAGCGGGACAACATGGGTCAAGCCGAATCAAAGCCCTACCTATCTACGGGCAAGGCCACTTCACAAAGGCAGTTTGTTACACTTGCTTGTAGGTTTGTCTATGAAATGTCACTCGCTTGACTCTGCAAAGCTACATGCACAGTGCTAGGTAGTCTGTTAGAAAAAGAGAGACAGTGAGAGCCAGAACAAAGCCATTGCCGGTGGTTGGAAATTATGTGAAACGTTGACAAACTTGACTGCTGAAGGACACGTTTATGTTCCATAAACATGCCCAAATCAACCCTGTCCCATGCCTTTAGCATGGGCGATGACGCAGTTCCCTCTTCATGCAAGGTTCCGGAGCATGGGCGAACTAGAAAAGCATTTTGTCAATTTTTTGTTAATTTTTTGTCATATCTTGTCAGACAGGCAAGTCTCATGTGGTGACAGAGAGCAGGAAGCTCAAGCTCACCAGGAATATGCCGTTGCCTGAAATGAAAGCTTGACCAACTGCTCAACACGGTTCAACAATGTTCAACACGGTTCAACACAGATAAACAAAATTAAACAAAGACCATCCGCAATCTGCATACAAATCGCAAGGAGCACTTGCCAGCACTGAGCAAGACGTCGCTGTTGGGCACCTCATCTTTCGTTTCTCAAGGAAAAACATGTTTTCTGGAAGATATTCAGGTCCTCATGCTGTCAAACTCTAACCAATGCTTGAAGCTCCCAAGTGTCTCAAGTAAGTCTTAACCTCCATCATTCTGACGCTTCTGCAGCTTTGAGCACCGTGCTTGATAGGACCTTCTCTGGCCTCGTTGTCACAGAGTGTTGAGGAGGATTGAGGTAGCGGGTGCATTCCCAGCGCAAGAAACAATTCTCTACTGATTTCATAGATGTTCATACTATGATTCTAAGTTGAGGGTAGAACGTCTGCCAGCAACTGGCAAGCAGTTTCTGGTCCGTATTGATTTCGCATCCTAGGCACAAAGAATACAATTGCATGGTCCATGGACTTGGAGCCTTCCCGCAAGTTGATGCTGAGCAACTGACAGCTCAAACACAGCAGCTCTGTCCAGCGCATCTTCAGAAAGAAGCGACAGTGGGATTTCCTATCCACACAGTTCGACCTACAGTGTACTTTGAAATCCTGCTGCGATAGACCAAGAAGAATCATCTTCTTGTCTGACCAATCAAATCCCGCGGCCCGACCTACGTGAGACAAACGTAGTAACCCTAGACAGGACAACGTCTCCATCAATTGGTCAAAACATGGAACATGTTCAAATGATATCCCGAGAGCTCATGTCATAAACTCTCCTCCATTACGGCCACTTGCGCAAACTTCCCAAAGTGCATATCTTGACACAGCCTTAGGGATTCGCAAGGACGCTCTGGACTTCGGCATCGAAATCTGTACATGCAGGGGACAGTCATAGGATACTGTAACGCTAGTTCTATGACTGTCAAAATGTTGGTTCGTCAGAGCAGTCACTCGTCTTCTGGGGGCTCGCGTCTATTCTCACTGTGTGTCTCGGGTTGGTGCCTACGAGCCCCGTAGGCACCAAAACTTTGACATGTTTGAATCTGGCAATGCCTTGACTTGGGTGGGTCACTAGGTCCTAGAGACCAACGCTCAGCTAGTACAGAACCAACTTGCTACATTTAGATTAGGGCAAGCCTCATACCGACGGCTAAAGGTCACATCTAAAGTATGACCATGTATAGTAAAAGCTATTGAAGATACAATCCTGCACTGGCCTTTACGCATTGGCCATTGAGGTTTGCAAGGAACAGTATGAGCTTCAAACAAGCTACTGTATATAGAGAAAGAAGGAGCAAGTCACCTGTCAACCAAAAAAGTTCCACGAAACGTGCGTCAACTTTGAATTGCGTTTACTCCTTCTGCAGGTTCATTGCTCGTGCATCCTGTAAGCTTGCATGAAGGCCGGGATTATATAATCAGAAGCAGTAATCTCCCTATTGTGCATGTTGGATATCAGCGCAAGAAAACGTGCATAATACAAATATGATCAAATATGTATAGTTACGCTATGTTGCAGTGCATTCAAAAATCATTGCATTTAACGCGCCACCTTAAATCGCCCGCACACATTCAAAATTGACATTCGTCTTTGATCGCATTGGCCCGATAGCGGTCTTGCATGTTGAATGAACAATGCCAAGGCTGCCAAGGTTGGTGCAAAACATCCTGCAAACAAGAATCAAGCAACCCATAGGCATTTATCCACATGGATTGAATGTTTTGTTTTTGTCTGCGTGCGTGTTGCTTCCTTGCGTCTTGTATTCCAAACACAAGTCAAAGGGACATGCAAATCTGTCCGGCACAAGGCTTGCCTCATATGGCCCTCAGCAAATCAGAGTAGAAACTTGGTATGAGACGGTGATGTCTTCAGCTCCAGCATCCGTTGCAAGGACTGCGGTCGGCTTTTGACCACCAGAAAGAGACAACCACCAGGTGACTGGTTGCAGGAGACTTTCAAGAAAAAGTGATGAGGATAAATGAAGTGAGCGCTGAAGAGGATTCGAATGCTGTAGGTCTTTACCTGTCCGCAGTATGAAAGCCATGTAGTCATGTAGTCTTTAGCTTCACCAGCAGTGCCTCAAAAAGAGAAGGCGCAGGCAGCTCGGAGGTGGTTTGATTCCTGTCAGCTCGCACCAAAAGCCCTGGTTTGCATTGTAGAGTTCTGCACATCCTATTGTATTGACATTTCAGTGATGTCCGTGAACCCAACAAGTAACAAGTATTAACAAGTATTAACAAGTATTGAAATGTCCTCTCTTCCCTCTGCAATCATGCCAAAACCATCCAAAACCCAGTTCCTTTTTCGAAAATCCTAGTTCAAAAGAGCAGGGTGGTAGATGTTACATCCCACAAAATTTGACAAAACTGTTGAAGGCAGGGCAGAAAGGGTGGCTTTGGAAGAGGAGCTGAGGAAGCAGTTGATAACAAAAGTCCGAAATAAAAACAAGAGCTGAGACTGCACAAGGGATCTAAGACCTAGACAGCGACTTGAAACGCACTATATGTACTTTACGTTAATATATATGGCTGCTATAGCTGCTACACATTGTTGTTCAGAAAGCTCTTTGTCCTTGCCAGGAAGAAATCCACTATGATGGATCCCTCCACGACCGTCATCACTTTCACTCGATGTTGTTGCCTGATGCTGGCTTTCGCTGGTAAGGTTTAAGATCTCAATGTTATAGAAGACAGTGATCTCGAGCAGTATTTGAGACATTTGAGCCACCTTACAACAAGATGCAAAGAGAATGGTTTGAGACCGAGCATTGCACGTTGCATAGTGTTCCTTCTGAATGCAAAGCGGAGTTCCGTCAGAGTCTACAAAGGTTTGCCTGAGTACTGTGACATAGCGTTAATCAGCCAAGAACTATCAGCGCTTCCAGCCACAAAGCAAGGCAAGAAGAATGCAAGAAAACAAGGCAGTCAAGATCATTGATCTTCCACAAAGCCTTTCACATGCTTTTAATCACTTGAAGTTTCCATGACTTGGATGCTTGACAGCAAGGATCAGACGGGTCTTCACTCAGCGGAGGGTTGCTACAAAACAGTGCACGGGCAACGGCTTCTTCAAAAACCTGCATTGTTTCCAGGCAAGAGGAAAAACACGAAGCAAAGAACAATGGAACAAAAGAATACAAAAGATTTCAAACAAATTCAAACAAAGCAAGTACAAAGCAACCTCATGTTTTCAAAAGGAAACTATAGGCTATAGCGGTTTGTTGAGTACAAAAATGCCGAACGCTGCAAGTTCTCTCTCGATCGCCTCAGTGCCAACTCTCCAAGTGCAAAAGCTGTTGAGTAAACATAAAGATGTACATAAAGGAAAGCATAAATGAACATAAATGAGCATTCAGCGAAGCACACCAAGTCTCATGTGAGTCTATTGTAGACAGCCAAATGCAAGGTCAAGCAGCTTAGGCACATCAAGAGGATTTCACGCAAGAAGGTCCCACGGTACACTTCATGTGTCATAAATGATTGCGCCATCTTGGCACAAACTGCAGTATCTGAGGTAATCACCTGCTTAGAGAGCGTTCCAACTTGAAATCATGAAACATAATGCGTTTGGAAATGCTCATGCCAGCCCGCGTGAAGACTACAGTGGTCCACCAGCAGTTTTGAACGCGGCTCAGATGTGCATATCTGCATATGATTGAATTATATATATGTGCTTATGCTTACATATATGTGCTAGGGTCAAAACATAGTGTATGCTTTGTGGTCATCGATCCCATATTGCGAAACATCATAATTGTTATATATATATATATAAATCCCTGTTGACGGATTGATGACCATCCCCCAATATGGGTATACAGTCCACCTCTTGACTGTGGCACAAATACGAAATGCTGATAACTGATAAATGATCAGTATCTTAAATGTAAATGCAAATGCATATATTAATATAGATGCACCGATGAAGTGTAGAATGTCTGTCTATGCTGAAATGCCCGACCACTCATGTCAAGCCAAGGGACTTATAGAAATGCATGACAACTGTCTTGAAGTGAATGTGCTTGTGTGTGTGTGTGTGCGACGCCGCTAGAGCAGCCAATCATGCTGGGAAGAAGAGCGGTCCTAGCTATCTCAGGTGTCCAGATTGCACGTTCGCTTCTTTGCGGAAAGGAGTCAGCCGCCATGATTTCAAGAGTCATGCACAGACCTCTCCGGAACCTCTCCCAAACCAACCCTTCAGACCCTGTCTGGGAAACGCGTCCACTCAAGACCTTTCAGAACCTGCTTGGAACATTTCCAGATCTGTCCATGCGGTGTCTCGGTACTGCCTCCTCCAGAGAAAGAAACACAAGAGTGATCGGTGCCAGTTGATTCCAAAAGTATCCTGGGAATGCTGCGAAGTATTTATGTTCTGACCATGGACCATGGTCCTCAATGCTCTTGATGCACCAGCATTGGCAAAGCTCTGGACATTTCGGGCGAGAGCGGTTTGACAGACAAGCATAAAACATCATACAACAGCATATTCAGCACACCTACACAATCCTACACAGTACTAGACTAGGATAGACTAAGTACTAGATGATACTAGATGATTCGCAAGACATGCTCAAGGCTGTTGCAAGGCCCAGTGATAGACACTTCAACGGTCAGGACCATGGCATGGCAAAGAAAAAAACTACCAACTACGATTGAACACATTTCCGTGCAACAACTGTTAAAACAATTTATAGTTGTTTTGATGCTGAATTTGGGGAATTGCTGATTACTTAGGCTGGCGCCGAAGGCGCCAGTCTAATTAAACAAACTTGTTTTAAAGAAAACTGATTGACCAAATAGAAGGTTCGTTTTATGTATAAAAGAAAGAAATTAATTAGGCTGGCGCCTTCGCCCCAAAATTCATTAAAACAAAAAAACTTAAAATGTTGTTTTAAAGAAATTAAAAAAAAAAAAAAACATCAAAATTCATCAAATCACACCTTCTCTTTGGCTCCAGTCAATTTTGCGCCAAAAGTCTTGGGGGTCTCTCGATTCTTCTCATGGCGTGTCTGTTCCTAAGAATCCTGTATCAGACAATAGGATACAAAGATTGCGAAGTCGAGAGTTCAAAGACAAGCCAGTGTACCAAATCCGGACAATGCCTGAATGAATGATGTCGGAAGACGATCCACTGCAGAACCATAGACCTTACCAAATTGATATGGCATCAGCTTGAACGGACACAAACGGACGTTGACGGTTCTGGCGAGACACTTCAAGACTAGAGTTAGAAAATATCAGAAAAGTGTGCAAACAATTCAGCATAGGCGCCCCGCATTCCCTGAAACCTCTGAAAACGGACGACGAATTATCATCCGTGATCGGACCGTCCGCTCCTTGCAACAGGTTGAGCTCATTCATGTGCTGGCCAAAGAGTGGATATGCTTTGATGAAACCATGCCCTAAAACCACAGCGCTTCAAATTTCGACAGCTGTCAGTATCACAGTCAGAGCCTTACAGCCTGTCTGGCTGCAAGGCAAGCTCAGAAGCGTACGATGCTAGTGGATATGTACCCATCGTTCTGGGTTGCGTTTGCACCCAAGTTTTGGCCCTTGCAAAGGGATAGCTTTGTAAAGTGACAGTGACGTAGCGCTCAAGAGAAAAATTGCTGTCGAGCAGAAACCAGGTCAGCTGTGCCCAATTGGTGTTGCAACCTTGCCAAGTGCCTTTGGAAAATCCAAGGAATTCAGCCTGGCGCTCTCATTCCAATCTTTCCAATCCCCAAATGCATTAGGATGTTTCACCAAAGATTTATCAGAAGCAAATCTATATATAATCGATAATGTTCAATGTCAGTAGTCTTACTTTACAAATACTGTGTTTCTGGATGTTTCACTGTGCATTTCCACTGCAAGACTGGGATGCCAATAAAATCAGTGCGGCTACCTCGGGGTTCCCTGCCTGCGCCCGTTGTTCGAGTGAAAGCTCTTCCCAGGTCAACTGTGCACAGGAAACTTCGCTCTGAAGACTGACGTAATGGAAGTAGTGGAAGTAATGGAAGTCCAGGGGAACAGAGGAAGAACTGTGGAAGAACTGTGGAAGAAGGATCGGAAGAAGTGTGGCAGATTGTGGCAGATTGTGGAGGTCTGAATTGCTTTGGAATTTGCGCTGCGCTGCTCTATGCTGCGCTGCTGCGCCTGCATGGTGATGGTATTCATCATACCTCCAGTCCATAACTGATCGTTGTGACCAAGAAGCTGCCTGGCACATGCACTAGAACTTTGACGAACTTTGCAGGTGTGCTGGAAGTGTGCGAATGTCACCTTGCACTTAGTATCTCTCAGTTGTTGTTCATTCTTGCTGTCCTTGTCTTGGAACGAAAAAAACAATGCTTGCAGTATAAAGTGTAAAGATTGTCTGACTCAACTAATGGATAAGGATCCAAACACATTTTGCTCGGTGTTTGAAGACTTTTTGTTTGTTTTCCATACTTGGTAAAGCCAACTGTTTTCTTTGGTCCAAAGTGGAGACAACTCTACCTAAAATCCTGATTGTTCTTTCCATTCAGTAAAATTACTGCTGATTCCTCTTCGCTACCAATCTCTTTGTATCCAGTCTTCGTCATGCTGAAGCGGTGATATCATGACATTTTCTGACGAGCCAGTCTCACCAAGCACGCCGTTGCGCGACCTTGGGCAGCGTGAACTGCAACAGCTATCGCTATCATTCGCTATCCACATGCGTATGAACACTGTGTCAGACTGTGTCTGTGTCATTGATCGAAGCCATGTGTGCAGAGTCCTATTGGGCTTCGGTGGCATCTTTTCGTGATAACAAACTCTCAAACATGAGCACCAGAGACTCCAACTGTCAACGCGCTCCAAGAAACGTCCGTGTACTTCCGCTTGAGGTAACTGCGCAGCATGTCTGGTACAGGAACAATATGGCTTATGGGACAAAGCATTGCACAAATCGCCAGAAACGACTGGCAAAGTTACTTCCATACTGCAAATCTGTGCAACTTCGCAAGAGTATAGCAAGGAGGCTCACCTGAAGCGATCCTCGCACTGGGCATTTGGGCACCCGTCCTAGGTAGTAAAGCGAATTAGTCGGAAATGGCACTGTGCTCACACGTTGCTCAAGGTGCCTTTTACCGAACCGTCTAGAGAGTCTACAGAACACGTTGCACCACGCTGGAGAGCAATAGCTCCCACGAGATTCAGCTAAGACACCCAGGTGTCAGCCACATAGCCTGTGAAAAGGTTTGGACAAAGATGAAATGTTGGGTGATTCATCGGATTTTCTGCTTTCCATCGCTCTTCCCGCCTGCTAGTCTGACGGATATCTTTTCTGCATCGCTCAAGTCAATGTAAGCCTGGCATTGAACCCATCATACCCCCCTGCGCCCTTTCGCTGCTTTACAATTCTGTTTCTATTGGCATTTTGCCCAGGTCTTCAGCTTGCACGCTGTCTTGTGATAACCTGCGAACGCCCAAAAATAGTTATGGGCATGAACGGCCAATAGCCTGCGCTACTCACTTGGCTACTACTGTATGATGCATCCTTCAATATCTTCAATCTAAGGTCATGCCATTTGCAGAAGTGAAGTGCTTCAGTGACTCTACTTGGCATTTGTCAATTGTCACACCTCTAGCCAGCAAATGCCAAGACATTTATTGGCACATGTCACACACGTCTGGCAAACCACACCTCTAACCCTGGGTCGAGTGAATGTACGCTTGCAGTTGCTTGCACTCTTTTCATATCTTGTCATCACTTTGCTAAATGAATCGCATTCTCACCTTGGTCAAGGTGGCGCCATCTCCGTTCGTCCAGCGCTCCTTTCAGAGTTTGCAAGACACGCCCTGCCTCGCCGGTGGTTAAAGGAAAAAAACCAAGGACCCAAGACGACCCCAGATGAGTGTAGTAGTATAGGCACTCGCAGGCTTACGCTCCTCGTCATAACCAAGTTCTCGCAACCTGCACAAGCGGAGATTTTGTTGAAAAGCATATGTAGTGTCAATGTATAAATACCACATCATATATTTGCAATAATTATGTCACTCAGCCATCCCCTTTCCCATGAACAAGACAAGACTTGTGAATTTACGCCCACCTGTCTTGGAATGGTTGCTGCATGTCTCTCCACCGAAGTGCTTTCCACTTGTTCTCGCGTAGGAATGCGTAGGAGCTAGGTCCGAGCTGGGCTCTGTGTCGAATGACTTCAAGACATTTCAAGACTACACACGAACCGTGTTCGAAAGGATGCACTGAATGCACAAAGGATCCACAGCTCCTCCAACAGTTCCAACCTGGTAATGCAAGGCCTTGGTGAACAAAATTCTGCGCCATTTTGCAAGCTTGAGAGGTTTCAGTGAATGAACAGTTCAAGTGCCAGGAAAACCTTGTTCTATTCTGCGTAGCAAAATAAGATCTGCAATACGTTGAGGTTCACCATGTGCCCCATGGGGTTCTTTTTCTGAAAAATTGTTGAATGGGTCAGTAGATGCCAATAGCTTGGCAGCGGACGCTGCCTTCTCGCATCTTTCCCACACCTGTCAGGGGAGGCATCTCTGCATGGGAATGGCGTCAATCCCAGAGAATTGAAGTGCCTTCTGTTTCCTGACTGTTCTTCCATCCATTGGTACAGTTTTGCACAGCTCTGGAAGGCATAGCACCAATTTGAACATGACAACTACACAGTTGAACATGACAAAAGATGTTGAACTTCAGAAACCCATATTGCCTCAACTGTGTAACCCAAGAATGCTGCTGCTTCTTGCTGACGTGGTTGCAGTTCGTACCATAGCCTTGATTGCAACAACTAGATTTAGGAAAGCAACATTTTTTCAGAGGAAAAGATGATGACAATTGCAACTCAGTAGGAGATAAGTCCAGCAAAAAACTAAAAAACTGTATCCGCTGATTGTCTCGCAAGGTATCAGTGACTCAATATCGCATGAAAAAGTTCATGAAAGCAGAAACTGGGACACCTTGTTGGGATGGAGGCACCGCAATAAAAGTCAGCCACTGAATTATATACAATGAGATACAAACCATTGACCGTCGTTGACCATAACATGAATATGTCACCACTGTTTTAGGATCAATGGGTGCAATGATACGGCAGCACTTATGCTATGTCCGCACGTCTTTTGGGATGATTGTCGGGAATCTTATTTTTGGTGACCTTTACGGTACTTTGTAGCCGTCTACTATGTTGAAATGATTTAACTT
This sequence comes from Symbiodinium sp. clade C Y103, assembly GCA_003297045.1. Lineage (NCBI taxonomy): Eukaryota > Dinophyceae > Suessiales > Symbiodiniaceae > Cladocopium > Cladocopium sp. clade C. Next base: position 26,055 of record BGPT01002309.1, on the reverse strand, counting down.
GATGTGGTTCACGTGGTTTCGTGGACCACGTGATTGATGACCCTTTGCATGGTTTCGGCTGTACCACGATCGTTGAGTTCAACACTTTTTACATAAGCCCTCAAGAAAAGCTAAGAGAACGCTGGGAACAAAACCCTAAACAAACCCTAAATGAACCCTAAATGAACCCTAAAGAAACCCTAAATGAACCCTAAAGAAACCCTAAAAAACCCTATATAAAGAAACCTGAAACAAGAGCAACCAACGAACCCGAATGCAGTCACGTAAAACACTTTTGTGAAACACGTCATCTCAACAATTTTGTGCATTCTTCCCTTGCTTCCGTACCAGTGTACACTGTGGAGTGTGGAATGAGATGGACTACCAAGTTAGGAGTTTAAACTGTAAAGTGTAGACTGTGGAGTGTAAAGTGTGGAGTGTGGAGTGTGAGGTGTGAAGTGCCGAGTGTACAGTGTGAAGTGTGAAGTGCGGAGTGTAAAGTGTGAAGAATAAACTGTAGAGTGTGAAGTGTAAAGTGTGGAGTGTAAAGTGTGAAGTGTAGAGTGTACAGCGTAGAGCGTGAAAGGTGTGAAGTGTGGAGTGTGAAGTGTGAAGTGCGGAGTGCAAAGTGTGAAGCGTAAAGAGTGTAAAGTGTGAAGTGTAAAGTGTGAAGTGTAAAGTGTAGAATGCGGAGTGTGAAGTGTGAAGTGTAGAGTGTTGAGGGTAAAATGTAGAGTGGGAAGTGCAAGGTGTGAAGTGTAAAGTGTAGGCTGTGGAGTGTGAAGTGTGGAGTGTAGAGTGTTAAATGGGAAGTGTGAAGTGGAGAGTGTAAGTGTGGAGTGTAAGGTGTGAAAAGTGGATTGTAAAGTGTGAAGTGTAGAGTGTAGTGTGTGGACTGTAGAGTGTAGGGTGGGGAGTGTGAAGTGTGAAGTGTAAAGTGTAGAGTGTGGAATGTAAAGTGTGGAGTGTAAAGTGTGAAGTGTAGAATGTGGAGTGTAGAGTGTGGAGTGTGAAGTGTGAAGTGCGGGTGTAAAATGTAGTGTAAAGTGCAGACTGCAAACTGTGAAGTGTGAAGTGTGGAGTGTGCAGTGTACAGTGTAGAGTGTGGAGTGTAAAGTGTAGAGTGTGGAGTGCAAAGAGCAGAGCGTAAAGTGTAGAGTGTGAAGTGGGAAGTGCAGAGTGTGGAGTGTAGAGTGTAAAGTGTGGAGTGTGGAGTGCAGAGTGTAAATGTGGAGTGTGAAGTGCGAAGTGCAAAGTGTAAAGTTCAGAGTGTGGAATGCAAAGTGTAGAGTGGGGAGTCAAAGAAAAATGTGGAGGGTAAAGCGTGAAGCATAAAAGTGCAGAGTGTGGAGTGCGAAGTGTGAAGTGTGGAGTGTGAAGTGTGAAGTGTAACGCGTGAAGTGTAAAGTGTACAGTGTGGAGTATAGAGTGTGATGTGTAAAGTGCGAAGTGTGGAGTGCAAAGTGGGAAGTGTCAAGTGTGAAGTGTAGGGTGCAAAGAGTAAAGTGTGACATGTAAAGTGTAGAGTGCGAAGTGTGGAGAGCAAAGTGTGAAGTGTAAAGTGTAGAGTGCGGAGCGTCAAATAAAGTGTAGAGTTGGGAGTGGGGAGTGTAGAGTGTGAAGTGTAGATTGTTGAGTGTAAAGTGTGAAGTGTAGAGCGGAGCGTAAAGTGTAGAGTGTGAAGTGTGAAGTGAGCAGCGCAAAGTGGAGAGTGTGGGGTGTGGAGTGGGGATTGTGCAGTGTAGAGTGTGGGATGTGAAGTGTGGAGTGTAAAAGGAGAAATGTAAAGTGTAGAGTGTGAAGTGTAAAGTGTAGAGTGTGGAGTGTAAAGTGTAAAGTGTGAAGTTTGGAGTCTAGAGTGTAAAGTGTAAAGTGTAGAGCGTGGGCTGTGGAGTGTGGAGTGTGCAGCGTGGGGTGTAAAGTGTGGAGTGTGAAGTGTAAAGTGCGGGGTGTAGAGCGTAGGGTGCGGAGTGTAAAGTGTAAAGTGCACAGTGTGGAGTGTAAAGTGCGGAGTGTAAATTGTAGAGTGTGGGGTGTGGAGTGTGAAGGGTAGCAAGGGATGTGAAGTGTGGAGTGTAAAGTGGGTAGAGTGTGTAGAGTGTGAAGTGTAAAGTGTAGAGTGTGGAGTGCGAAGTGTGAAGTTTGAAGTGTGGCATGTGAAGTGTAAAGTGTAGATTGTAGAGCGTGAAGTGTAAAGTGTGAATTGCAGCGTGTGGATTGTAGAGTGTAAAGTGTGGAGTGCAAAGTGGGAAGTGTCAAGTGTGAAGTGTAGAGTGTGAAGTGTAAAGTGTGAAGTGCGAAGTGTAGAGTGTAGTGTGTAAAGTGTAGAGTGCCAAGTGTAAAGTGTGAAGTGTAAAGTATGGAGTTTAAAGTGTAGAGTGCGGAGTGTAAAGTATAAAGTGTACAGTGTGGAGTGTTCAGTGCAGAGCGTGTAAAGTGAAAAGTGCGAAGTGTGAAGTGTAGAGAGTGTAGAAAGTGTGAAGCGTCAAACTGTAGAGTGTGGAGTGCAAAGTGTAGAGCGTAAAGTGTAGAGTGTGAAGTGTGAAGTGTAGAGTGTAGTGTTTGAAGTGGGAAGTCTGGAGAGTAGAGTGAGTTTAAAGTGTGAAGTGTGGAGTGTGGAGTGTGGAGTGTAAAGTGTACTGTGTTGGGTGTGGAGTGTGGAGTGTGAAGTGTGGAGTGTTGAGCGTAAAGTGTAGAGAGTAAAGTGTGAAGTGTGGAGTGTCAAGTGTGAAGTGTAAAGTGTAGAGTGCAGAGTGCGAAGTGTAATGTGTCACTTGCAGAATGTGGATTGTAGAGTTTAAAGTGCGGAGTGCAAAGTGGGAAGTGTCAAGTGTGAAGTGTAGAGTGTGAAGTGGAAAGTGTGAAGTGTAAAGCGTAGAGTNTGTGGATTGTAGAGTTTAAAGTGCGGAGTGCAAAGTGGGAAGTGTCAAGTGTGAAGTGTAGAGTGTGAAGTGGAAAGTGTGAAGTGTAAAGCGTAGAGTGTAAAGTGTGGAGTGTAAAGTGCGAAGTGTAAAGGGTAGAGTGTGAAGTCTCAAGTGTGAAGTGTAGAGTGCGGAGTGTAAAGTGTAGAGTGTGAAGTGTGAAGTGCGAAGTGTCGAGTGCAGTGNGTGTAAAGGGTAGAGTGTGAAGTCTCAAGTGTGAAGTGTAGAGTGCGGAGTGTAAAGTGTAGAGTGTGAAGTGTGAAGTGCGAAGTGTCGAGTGCAGTGTAAAGTGTGGAGTGTGGAGTGTGAAGTGTAAAGTGTAGAGTGCAGAGTGCAAAGTGTAATGTGTGAATTGTAGACTGTGGATTGTAGAGTTTAAAGTGCGGAGTGCAAAGTGGGAAGTGTCAAGTGTGAAGTGTAGAGTGTGAAGTGGAAAGTGTGAAGTGTAAAGCGTAGAGTNGTGTAAAGGGTAGAGTGTGAAGTCTCAAGTGTGAAGTGTAGAGTGCGGAGTGTAAAGTGTAGAGTGTGAAGTGTGAAGTGCGAAGTGTCGAGTGCAGTGCAAAGTGGGGAGTGTGAAGTGTGAAGTGTAAAGTGTAGAGTCTGAAGTGTAAAGTGTGACTTGTAGAGTGTGGAGTGTGGAGTGTAAAGTGTGGAGTGTAAAGTGTGAAGTGGGAAGTGTGGAGCGTAGAGTGTAGCGTGAGGAGTGTTAGGTGTGAAATTCGGAGTGTAAAGTGTGAAGTGTAGAGTGTAGAGCGTGGAGTGTAAAGTGTAGAATAGAGACTGGAGGGGGCCAAGTCTAGTGGTGAGATGCAACTGCACGAAATACTGCGCCTGCCATGCCAAATGACGTTCCACACTTGACGGATCTGCACCAAAAGCTGCGCCTGCCACGCAAAATCAGATTTTGAGAATGCCTCACGCGTGCCACGCGATTTGCACATTGTCACCACTTGACGCAGCCCTGACAATGCGATTCGCAAAAATATTGCGCCACGAAAAATGAAACTCATCTTCTGAAAACGACGCAAAAGTATTGCGCCTGCCACACAAAAAGACTTTCGGCACTTTTTCCAGACATGTGAGAATCTCACGAAGCGCAACGCCTGCCACACAAAACGACATTACAACCTCTTCGGAAACCCCCAAAAACGAAGGTTTTGGAGCTTTTCCCCATTGGCACGGCGACTCCACAAGAAAGCATTTCGTACCAGGCTTCCGTCAATTTTCATCACAGCTCATATGATGGAATGTCACGAAGTGCCACGCCTGCCACACAAAACGACGTTACGACCTTTTTGCAAAGCTCCAAAACGAGCATTTCGTACGAGGTTTCCGTCAGTTTTCATCACATCTCAGAAAATGCCACCCCTGCCACGCGATTTGCACGTTCTCACCACTTGACGCAGCCCTGACAATGCGATTCACAAAAACACGCAACACGACACGTCAAAAGTGCTGCACCTGCCACGAAAAATGAAGATGGAGGTCACCAAAGTGCTGCGCTTGCCACGAAAAATGAAACACATCTTTTGAAAACGACGCGAAAGTATTGCGCCTGCGACACAGAACGACTTTCGCCACGTCATGGAACATACTGGAATGTCACAAAGATTCACAAAGTGCAACACCTGCCATGCGAAACGACGTTTCAACACCTTTGAAACCTCCAAGAATGACCACTTTTGCAGCTTTCCCCATAGGCACGGCCATATGGCGGCCACGCAAATGGTTGCAAACGGTTGCGGACGGTTGGCAGTCGTCAAAACGGCGTCAAACGATCACAGCCCAACCCCCAGACCCCCAAGGTAAAACGAGAACCCTTCGCTATGCATTCGAAGAAAAAAACATATTAAGTGTATATAGTGAATTTCCTGGTGGATAGCGCACGTGCTGCGGGCAATCATAGTCAAGACCAGAGTGGAAACCCAAGCTTTTACTTCTTTGAAGGGAAAGCAAGTCCTTCAGAGCGTTAAACTTACACACAGAGGTGAAAATGAAGCATCTGGATCGAAAAAGGATCCAAGAACGGAGCAAAAAGCAGCGGTGTGCACAATTGCTCAGCAAGTTGATTCAAAGGAGACATCCAAACATGACTCCGGTAGACGGATCCAAAGTGGACAATGACAAGCACGATTCAGTGATAATATCAAACGATCGAACCACCGCATGCCCTCATTGGGGGAGTTGGGTAAGCTGAATCGCCACGGAACCAAAGTGAATGAAGAGAAAGCAAATATTGCCCACCAAAGCAGTATTTTTCCTTTTAATTAGATGGGATGCAATTGGTAGCTGCACTATATGGGTTGCAGCTGCAGTCAGCACGAGACTTTTGCAGGCTCATGTCCATGTTTCTTGTAGGGCACGAGTATGACATACATGCAGATTGCCCCACAAAAATGGCCTGCACCTTTCGTGTCTTGAACACCTGCTGTTTTAAGATGTAGCATAATAGCTTGTGAGAGAGTGTGTGTATATATATATATATATGGTTCCGTGTTCCGTGTTGCTGGCCCCCCCCCCACCCCCCAGCGGGGGGTCCCCAGGTAGCATTTCTGAGGTCCAGCCTCGTATTTTTTTCAGTTCCGTATTTGCAGCATTTCTGAGGTCCACCTCGTATTTACGCGGTACTTGCAGCACTTCTGACTTCCAGCCTCGTATTTACTAGGTATTTGCAGCATTTCTGACTTCCAGCATTTCATTTACTAGGTATATGCTACCTTTTGGACGCCCTACATAGTGCATAAATTCCCTCAAAGTACCTACGTACTACCGAAAACCATATATATATATATATATATGCTACGTATCTACTTCCCATTTATCTCCACAACACTACATATGTTGAACGTATGGTTCCTGCATACTATTGATATACCTCTCACATGCTTCTATATCGTACCTTTGAACTACCCACATGCTACCTAAAGACGATCTGTATACTCCATATGTACCACCAACCCTCCCCACCCCATATAAGATATATATATATATATATCAAGTATTTCACAATATCATTTATTTATATATCATATACGTATGTATATATGTAAATACACACACATATACATATATATATATATACACATTCATATGTTTATATGTCATGAAATATCATGCATATGTATATATATATATATAGGTCATACATAATATGTATATATCACACATATTTGTGTATATATATATACACCTATCATACATATTTACTGCATATATATATATATGTCATACATATCTTATGTATATATCATACATATCATATGTTCATATATTATATTTCACATATATATTGTATATACACACCATATATATATATATACAGCATACATATATGATGTATCATAGAGACAAAATACCCCCCCCACCCCCCACCCGCCCACCCCCACCACCCCCCACCACACCACAGGGGGGGAGGGGGTACATCCACAGGGGGGGGAGGGAGAAGAGTTCAATGCATACCATACATCAGACCCCTCCCCCTCACCCAGGGGAAGGGGGGGGGCCGAGCGACGCTGTTTATATGTATATACCATACCATACCATACCGTACCGTACCGTACCATACCATACCATCATACCATACCATTACATTACCACTACACTACACTACACTACACTACCCTACGCTACGCTACGCTACGCTACGCTACGCTACGCTACACTACACTACATTACATTACATACATACATCACTTAATTACATACATTAAATACATACATCACTGTACATCCATTAATTACATACATTACTGTACATACATTAATTACATACATTAATTGCATACATTTATTACATACATTACATACATTAATTACATACATTAATTACATACATTACATACATTACATACATTACATACATTACATTTACATACATACATACATACATACATACATACATACATACATGCATCATGCATACATGCATGCATGCATGCATGCATACATACATACATTACATACGTACGTACGTACGTACGTACTTACGTACGTACGTACGTACGCACGTACCTACATACCATACCATACCATACCATACCACGCCACACCACACCAGACCATACCATACCATAAACACATAGTTATAATTAATCATATTCATACATATACTCGCTTTTGAGCCACTCAAGGGCGCCCTGCGGAGGTCAGGTTATTGGGCTATGTAGAGGGTATGAACATGGTGCTTTGCAATTCACTCCGGTTGCCTTCTGGAGTGTTGTTCCGCACCCTATCCTAAACAATCCTTGCAACGCTTGAACTCTTGTTTGGGCCGGTCCTTCACGCCCATGTTTCAAATGGTTGCAGGATGCCTCATGATAGCAGTTTCCACTGCGGGTGAGAAACACACTTGCTGGAGCCTTCTTCTCGGCCAGCTGTGTGCGCAGATTCTGAATTTCCTGGCCGTATTGGCCATTCAGCTGCTGGAGTCGCGCCACATTCGCTTCCAGATTGGCCACCTTGCGCTTCAGGGTCTCCTCAGCTTCGCTCGGAGCTGCAGGTTGTTGGAATAGAGCTCCACCATCTCGTCGCTGATTTCTTTCTTCAGCTTCTGCTCTGGCTTTCCTCTCTTTCTCCTGATAGGCAGCGATCTGCCTTGCTGATGTCGCGATCACCGATCGCTGTCGTTCATGGTCTTCATGAAGCTTGTCGTACTTCTCCTGCAGCACGGAGTTCTTGTCCTCCAGCTCGTTGCGCTCGATGAGGAACTTCTCGCGGTCATCCTTTGACTGCTCTAGGAGCTCTTCAAAGCGTCCTCGATCTTCAACAGCATGTTTCTTCTCAGTCTGTGCCGTGCTCAACTGGTCACAGACTTGTTGGCTGTAATTGAGCCAATTCTGCGCCTCGGTCTGCTTCTCCACGAGGCGCTCCTCAATGTTTCCAAGAGCATCTTGTTTGACCTTCAGGGTCACTTCCAGCTCCTCTTTGTCGCTCTCCAGCTTCCTCAGACGTTTCCGCATCTTGCGGATCTCAAAGGCGATGTCTTCATCCACCTCCATCATGTCGAGGTTCTCCTTGTCCACATCCATAGGAGCTGCTCCTTCGGGGAACTCATCCTTGATGGGTAGCAGGCGCTTCGGCTTGCTGTGGATCTTGTTGTAGATGTACTTGATCATCTTCTCCAGGTTGATGGCGAGGATCACCGTGATAAAGATCATGATGTAGACCCCAATGTAGGTCTCGTTCTGAACCTTCTCATCGGTCTTGACATAGGTCCGCTCCTCGTCATTCTTGATCTCATAGGAGGCAGCAGCTTGAACCATCGTAGCAGCCAATAGAGCTTTCGTCGAATAGCTTCCAAAAGCTACCAGTCCAAGCAGGATGCTCGCGTGACTCACCTTGACATTCTTTGTCTCCTCTTTCTCGATCTTGTCCAGCACTTCGTCATCGGTCATGATGATGTCGTGCTCGTCATAGTCAGCCAATGTTGGAAGTACTCGTGAAAGAACTGGATGGTTCGGCATGTTGTAGAAGGATACCGTTCCACTGGTCATCAGTTGTAGAAGACTTCCATGAATCAAAGTCTTTGTGAGGGCGTCGCTGGTCATACATTCTGTTGGAACCAGCACGATCTGTCTGATCTTGCCACTGATTCGAGCTTCTTTCACTCCAAGCACATAGAGTCTCTGTCCCTTGTCTTGAGGCAAAGTTCTCATGCCCGTCACGAGCTCCCACAAATCCTTGCAGTCGCCATAGAAATCGATCGGGAGCTCCGGGTTGCCATTCTCCTGGATGTAGATCAGCTGCTTCAGAGTTGGTGCTCGTTCAGGATGTCCAAGTTCAGAAAGACGGATCATAATGAGGGTTGACGCCTCAAGTCCGTTGACCATCGAAAGTGTCTCAGCATGTGATGTGCTGTAGCTGACACGCTTTGCTTTGCCACCACTGGCATGCAGCACATGGAAAACTCCGCCATGACGTTGTACATCAAGTCGGCCGCTGTCCTCAAAGACGGTCTCCAGGTCGAAGGTCTCGCCATGGAAGTAGTCATCAGCTAAGCCAACCAAAACTCCTTCTTGTGCATAATGTCGTCCTTTTGCAGCAGAGGAGGCATCATGGATGCACACTAGGCGCTGTCTTCCAGTCTTGAGGTAGCAATAAAAGAGGCCAGTGTCCTGGAAGGCAAGGACCTTGTCCAAAACTTGGTTCGCTTGTTTGATGTCCTTGACTTGAGCCACTGTCACTCGGCTCTGCAGTATGGACAAATCAGCAATGATGTCCAGCCGCGTAGCAGTCAACCAAAGAAGAGCACCAAGAATCGACCTCAGGTCGGACACTTCATCTCTTGTCAGCTTTTCTTCATCATCTCGTTGTGGAACTGGTGCAGGTTTGAGCTTCTTCGCAAAGTCCTGCTGGCTGATCTTGTAGCCGTTCGCNTTCATCTCTTGTCAGCTTTTCTTCATCATCTCGTTGTGGAACTGGTGCAGGTTTGAGCTTCTTCGCAAAGTCCTGCTGGCTGATCTTGTAGCCGTTCGCGACTTTCTCATAGTCGCATCCACAGTGAGTGAAGGGCAGCTGCTGGCGAGTTACTTTTCCGAAACGTTGCACAAAGGACTTGTACATGCCTTCAATCCAGCGTGGAGATCCAGTGAGTGCGATGTCATCGACATGGGTTGTAGCCATCGCCACAAGGCGTTGATCTGCCTTCCAACTGAAGGTGTTCTCATCAAGATGGCTGCGTTCTCCCTCTGTGGTCTTGATAAAAGAGTGCAGGCACAATTGCCATGCCAAGGGAGCATCATTGAGTCCGTAGACTGGCTTCACGCAGATGAGAGCATAGTCATAGACCTGGTTCTCCAAGATGNGCACAATTGCCATGCCAAGGGAGCATCATTGAGTCCGTAGACTGGCTTCACGCAGATGAGAGCATAGTCATAGACCTGGTTCTCCAAGATGAGCAGGTCGGGACTCATGGAACTGAGGTGGCGGAAGACATTCAGGGGTGGTAAAATCACCACTGTCCTGTTTGGAGCGCTGATTCCATGCTCCTTCAAAGCTCTTTGGATCTCAGCAAAGGTGAACCCCTTGAGGAATGCACCAGCCACATCAAAGCTCTCCAAGGTGCGTTCTTGATCGCACGCTGCTTGGCTCACAAGTAATCTTTGGCTGAGCCTCGTAGCTGTCGTAGATCTCGTGGTCAGCTGATCACGTTGTTGATCTAGAAATCCACGGGCGCAAAGCCTGCTCTTGATCTTGTAGGTGCCATCTGGATTCCTCTTCCACTTTCTAACCCATCGTGCATCGATCACCACCATCTCATTCGTGATCTGTGAGCGATGGATCTTCTTGAAGGCTTTCTCGTCAGCAAACTGCTGAAGTTCGGCCTTGTCAGCTGCTTCGACTTTGTCCCAGATGTCGGCTGTGATACCGTCTTCATCGATGTTGGAAGTGGCTTCATCCACTTTGAAGATTCTGGCTGTCCTCAGACAGGCTTGAGCTGGGCTATCGATCTTGTACTGGATGTTGAAGAGAATCGGCAATGCTGCTCGTTCTCGTTCTCGATGTTGCTGAAGAAAGGATCTTGTGGTGGAGATCATCAGGTCATAGTCNCTTGTACTGGATGTTGAAGAGAATCGGCAATGCTGCTCGTTCTCGTTCTCGATGTTGCTGAAGAAAGGATCTTGTGGTGGAGATCATCAGGTCATAGTCGTTCTTCCAGCCGTCGGCNTTCATCTCTTGTCAGCTTTTCTTCATCATCTCGTTGTGGAACTGGTGCAGGTTTGAGCTTCTTCGCAAAGTCCTGCTGGCTGATCTTGTAGCCGTTCGCAACCTTCTCATAGTCGCATCCACAATGAGTGAAGGGCAGCTGCTGGCGAGTCACTTTTCCAAAACGTTGCACAAAAGACTTGTACATGCCTTCAATCCAGCGTGGAGATCCAGTGAGTGCGATGTCATCGACATGAGTTGTAGCCATTGCCACAAGGCGTTGATCTGCCTTCCAACTGAAGGTGTTCTCATCAAGATGGCTGCGTTCTCCCTCTGTGGTCTTGATAAAGGAGTGCAGGCACAATTGCCATGCCAAGGGAGCATCATTGAGTCCGTAGACTGGCTTCACGCAGATGAGAGCATAGTCATAGACCTGGTTCTCCAAGATGNGCACAATTGCCATGCCAAGGGAGCATCATTGAGTCCGTAGACTGGCTTCACGCAGATGAGAGCATAGTCATAGACCTGGTTCTCCAAGATGAGCAGGTCAGGACTCATAGAACTGAGGTGGCGGAAAACATTCAGGGGTGGTAAGATCACCACTGTCCTGTTTGGAGCGCTGATTCCATGCTCCTTCAAGGCTCTTTGGATCTCAGCAAAGGTGAACCCCTTGAGAAATGCACCAGCCACATCAAAGCTCTCTAAAGTGCGTTCTTGATCGCACGCTGCTTGGCTCACAAGTAGTCTCTGGCTGAGCCTCGTAGCTGTCGTAGATCTCGTGGTCAACTGATCACGTTGTTGATCTAGAAATCCACGGGCGCAAAGCCTGCTTTTGATCTTGTAGGTGCCATCTGGATTCCTCTTCCACTTTCTGACCCATCGTGCATCGATCACCACCATCTCATTCGTGATCTGTGAGCGATGGATCTTCTTGAAGGCTTTCTCGTCAGCAAACTGCTGCAGTTCAGCTTTGTCAGCTGCTTCGACCTTGTCCCAGATATCGGCTGTGATGCCGTCTTCATCGATGTTGGAAGTAGCTTCATCTACTTTGAAGATTCTGGCTGTCCTCAGACAGGCTTGCGCTGGGCTATCGAGCTTGTACTGGATGTTGAAGAGAATCGGCAATGCTGCTCGTTCTCGTTCTCGATGTTGCTGAAGAAAGGATCTTGTGGTGGAGATCATCAGGTCATAGTCNGAGAATCGGCAATGCTGCTCGTTCTCGTTCTCGATGTTGCTGAAGAAAGGATCTTGTGGTGGAGATCATCAGGTCATAGTCGTTCTTCCAGCCGTCGGCATAGTCAAACCAGATCAGCTTCGAGCGATTGCTCTCATGATACCAGGCCCGTAGGAATTCCAATTCCTTCTTCACAAGACACATCTTTTGGCGCTTGCGCTCAGGTGCTAGGACAACTGTCCTTGTCTCAGGGCCATCACGCTTCTTGGACTCCTTCTCAATGTCCATGGGTCCAGAANATGATACCAGGCCCGTAGGAATTCCAATTCCTTCTTCACAAGGCACATCTTTTGGCGCTTGCGCTCAGGTGCTAGGACAACTGTCCTTGTCTCAGGGCCGTCACGCTTCTTGGACTCCTTCTCAATGTCCATGGGTCCAGAAGACGTTTCAGTCTTGGCTGGTTGAACAGGATCTGCTGATGTTGGCTCCTCCACAGGTTCGTTGTAGTAGTAGAAGTAGAGAATGCAGATCTCTTCCTTGACATAGGCGCTGAACTTCTTGGCCTTCAAGTGGTTGGCTGTCTTGTGCTCTTGCACAGCATAGTTGTTGCCACCCTGGATCCACACGATCAGTGTGCCAGTGGTGTTGTGAGGCGGCTTGAAGGTTCGAAGAGACTTGCCCATCATGATGCCATGGAGTGTTGCCTTTCTCATCGACTTGGAAACCNAGGCGGCTTGAAGGTTCGAAGAGACTTGCCCATCATGATGCCATGGAGTGTTGCCTTTCTCATCGACTTGGAAACCAGATCTGCCCAAGTCATGACTTGTTTGATGTGATAATCATCACGAGGCAATCTCACCCATGCACCGTTGCGGCGCAAAAGCCATCCATAGGTGTAGACCTTGTACTCCACGAGGCTCTCCACATAGCGCATCAATCGATGCAAGGAGGTTTCGGCTTCTTCGGTTGGGAAGCTCACATGAAAGATGCCTCGGTAAGGTCGTATGTGACGAAGTGCCACAAGGTATGGCTTGCCCTGGTACTGGATGATGGCTGTCCCTTCGTCAGCGTCAAGTCTAAGAAGTAGTGCTGGCCCTCTCCATCCTGGGTCACCTTGAACTTCTCTGCAGAATTCAACTTCTGAGGTGCCCGGGACAAGTTCTGGCAGTTGCAATTGATGTGGTCTCGTCCTGCTTGCCCTGGCCACTCTGTCCTCGACAATGGCTTGTTGAGTCTGTGCCAATGCAGTCTGTCTGATTCGGATCGCTCTCTCAAACTGAGTGACGTCCGTTTCAATGGCACCAGTGGCAGTGAGAATGCCATCACTTTCCACTTCATAAAAGCCACGAGGAAGGATGCCGTAGACGGACATGCAGGGCGTAGCTCCATTGTAGCTGATGGTTATGTTGTGCGACATAGCACTCTCACAGCATAGATCTTGTGGATCATGTTGAACTCCTTGGCGTCCCAATTCGGCACGCAATTTGAGCATCGTCAATTTCAGGAGCTGCACATGTCGCTCGACAAGCCCGGTGCCTGTATGTTGTTCTGCACCTTGTCCGGCTGTCGTCCCCTTGGGAACTCGCTCCATGCCCAAGCGTTCAAACTTAGCTCCTGTCTCATGGCTCATCAAACTCATTTGTTGGTCCATGACGACTTTCCCAGGAGGTCCAAACATGAAGATCCAGTTGTGCAAAAGACAATGAAGAAGTTGATCTGATTCTTGTCCTTCAACTATGTCGCATAGTTTGAAGCGAGTCGCTTCGTCGATCATGATCATGTGCCAGCTGCCCTCGAACTTGAAGAGATCGATCTGGATCACATCGTTGAAGTTGGCAATGCATTTGGATCTCATCTGAGGTCTGTTGGGCAGTCTGATGTACTTGCGGCACACTGAGCATGATAGCACCGCTTCTCTGGCCAATTTCAAAACTTCAGTAGGCATTCCTGCTCTGCGCAGCAAGTTGGTGAAGTCGACAATTGGCGTGTGCCACATTCGCTCGTGAAGACCGAGCAACAGCTTGAGTGCCCGTGTGTTGTCGGCACTTTCCACCAGCTGCGGCAACTTCTGCAGAACTCGTCTCAGGTTGTAGTTGGGCTTGATGGGTGCCAGCTCTCTGCGGTCTTGGACTGCAAACTCTTCTTCTTCTTCCTCAAAGATTCCATCTTGTAGTGGTGGTGCTTGATGATCTTCAGGTCTTTCATGTATCCTCGCAAGGATGTCAGCATCATCTTCTCGTGGTGGCAATGAAGGTTGTGCTGGAATCTTTCGTGGTCTTGAAGATGGTGTTGATGGTGCAGGAACTGCTCCAGTCTCTTGCCCAAAGACAGTAACCATCCAGCTGTCAACCTCCAGAGACTCGTTGATCTGGTTGAAGCTCATCTCACGTAGATCTTCAACTGGATGAATGACCCAGTGCTTCACATTACCAATGATCGGCAGTCTCAGGTAGGCCGAGGAGGTCACAATCTTGGGATCTGCTGAGGTCTTGTTGAAGGGTCGCAGTTCCACTTTGATGGCTTTGACCTGCATGTGCTCGACAAAGATCTCCTTGAAGATAGCCATGGTGATTGCATTCTCGGCCCAGTGCACATAGTCAATCTTTCTCTGAGCTGATTCTCCAAAGAGACCCAAAGTGCTTTTGATGAGTTCCATCAAGGCCTTCTTGAGGTAGTGCGTCGAAGAAACGCTGAGCTCCTTGTCGGTCTGGTTCTCGAGGAGGATCTGCTCGAAGGACTCTTTGTTGGCAGTGTCTTTCCATCTTTTGAATGGGTCCTTCTCTTCAATCTTCAGGATTCGTGGATTGGTGCCAGGGGCGTACTTACCATGACGACATTGTCCAGGGATCATTGAGTGCTCGATGTCTTTGGGGCATGCTCGGCCGAGAGTGCAACGAACACATTCATAGTAAGCCTGTGATGTGAACCAAGACAGTTCCATCGGCCACTGTTTGATGTTGAGAAGCTTCATCTTGTTGAGGTACTGAATAAAGTCCAGCTTCATTCGCTGACACATCGTCTTGGGGTAGACTGCAGCCATTGCAGTTCTGAGCAGCCCATTTGGTGCAACACCTTGTAGATGAGAATGAGCTTTTCCACGATGGCCAGAACAGCGAAGTGCTGTCTTGTTGAACTTGATGTTTGAGCCAAGGCCAGTGGACTTCTGAATGAAGTTGCCATTCTCGTCCTTCAGGTCATGCATGCATTGGTCAGCTCGTTGTTTTGGACGATTGTCAGGAATCCTCTCGAGCCGCAAAGGAGACTCGTTGTCATCTCGCCACATTGCACTGCCAAGTGGTTGTTCGAGAGAGTATCCACGATGTTGTCGTGATTGCTTCTCAAAAGTGTCTTGTAGCCAAAGAAGTCCTGGTTGCTCTTGAAGACGTTCGCAGTGCTTGGTCTCAGGGTCCTTGGTGTTGGCTGAGACTGACCATGGTCCACAGTCTGGAGAGGCATGAATGACTCCAGGGGCAAACTCATCTCTTGCCTTTGACAACATCTGTTGGTGGCCATGATCACAAATGTTCCAGCCATAGCGGGCATCAACTGGANAATGACTCCAGGGGCAAACTCATCTCTTGCCTTTGACAACATCTGTTGGTGGCCATGATCACAAATGTTCCAGCCATAGCGGGCATCAACTGGAAAACCAATCACCAAACCTGCCAAAAGCAGTGTCAACGACAGTCTTCCGCTGCCGCTGCAGATCTCCCAGAAGTGCCATCGCAGACCACGACCTCGAGCTTTGGCGAACCATCTGTCAAAATTGCCAGGCGTCACAGGTCGAAGGCCAGACTTGTTGTAGAACTCTTCAGGCACTGCTTTATACCTTTTGTTNTCGAGCTTTGGCGAACCATCTGTCAAAATTGCCAGGCGTCACAGGTCGAAGGCCAGACTTGTTGTAGAACTCTTCAGGCACTGCTTTATACCTTTTGTTTAGCTTGGCCTGATCCATGTTGGGCGGCAAAGTGTCGCCGGAGTACTTTGGGAACTCGTCCTCAAAGCTGTGGAAGTTGTCAGCTGTTTCATCCAGCTGCTGTGCGCTTTTCTCACATGCAGTATCCGACTGCTGTGCTCCTTTCTCANAAGTTGTCAGCTGTTTCATCCAGCTGCTGTGCGCTTTTCTCACATGCAGTATCCGACTGCTGTGCTCCTTTCTCACATGCATCTCCGCAGGGTCTATCGAATTCATTGATGTCGTAGTGAACGTGGCGTTCCAATTGAACGTCTTTTGGCAAAAGAGATTGGTTCTTGGGCAAAATGCCTTGAGGTGAAACTGCTGTTGCGATCGCATTCTTCTCATCCTTGNTGGCGTTCCAATTGAACGTCTTTTGGCAAAAGAGATTGGTTCTTGGGCAAAATGCCTTGAGGTGAAACTGCTGTTGCGATCGCATTCTTCTCATCCTTGATCTCTGTGTTCTCCTTCCGCCAATCTTCAGGGCTCTCAGCTGTTGTTGAAGAAGTCTTGGATGTCTGCTCAGGCGGTTTCTTCTTGTCCTGCATGTTCATCAGCGGAGGCGCCGCATCATGAGGATGTAGTTCAGATTCACCCCGGTCGCCTTCTGTCTGTGCGTTCCGAGATGACAGGAAACAATGNGCTACCTTGTTGAAGAATGCTGTCACTTCTGATTTGGTTCCATCGGGCATCTTTGTCTTGCTGGTCTCATCGGTGGGCAACAGGTAATGGCCTGAGTCGGTGAGCAGCAAGCGGAAGAGCTTGATCTTCATGGTGTCCTTGGTCTTGTTCTGGTCGGGCTCCATGTCAACGGTGAGCAAACCATCGCCATTCTCAAAGAAGTTGGAGAAGATCACACTGCTCATGCATCGTAACGCTGGATTCCCAACCAGTGCCGGACATAGGCTTCCTTCTCCACCAAGGATCTCACCCGTGTAGGTGATGGTGTGGCCACCTGTCAGGAGTGGNGTCAGGAGTGGCACAGTGACCTGACCAAGTGTTCGGTCAGATGCACCACTGATCCCCGAAACAGGAGATGTCTTGTCGTGCTTGATCTCGACCTTGTTCTCGAGTCCAAAGGGCTCCACACAGCTGCGAAGAAGTTCTCGAAGAGTTTCAGAGCCGATGAGGCCCGATGCAGCTCCAGGGTCAATGATCAAGCCCTGTCNCTGCATGTTCATCAGCGGAGGCGCCGCATCATGAGGATGTAGTTCAGATTCACCCCGGTCGCCTTCTGTCTGTGCGTTCCGAGATGACAGGAAACAATGCTTCATCTTGGGGCAGACATCGTTCCAAAGCTGAGTAGCTTGTGTTGCTACCTTGTTGAAGAATGCTGTCACTTCTGATTTGGTTCCATCGGGCATCTTTGTCTTGCTGGTC